>ML798381.1:266889-294418 GCA_009831015.1 Picea engelmannii | reverse complement strand
TGCATTTCATAAGCTATTCACCCCTCACTTGAGTGAATAAGCTTGGAGTTCTTTCATCCACATTTCATCTTTTCTTTGTAAGGAGAGCAATCAGTTGAGGGCCTCAAGAGCCTTCCATTGGAGAGAGAAGGGACCCAAGTCCTATTTCTCCTTTGTGTATCTTTGGATTCCATCTATCAGACCAGCTAATACATTGGTGATATTGGTCCATTGTCATTTGTTTTTATTTTTTTTGTTCCTATGCTCATAGTTTCATTTAGTTTTTGTTTAATTCTTGTTAGTAGCTTTGTTGTTTTCTTTCTAACCTTTTACCATACAGCTGTCATGACTAGCAGAGCCCAACTAGGCATGTAAGCACTCACTTTTTGCTCATCAAACGACGAAAAGAGTGCAAACAATTTGTTTCAAGGTTTGAGACAAAATATCCATCTGAGCACCCTATGAACTCTTCGATCCTGCAGCCGTCACGAAAAAACTCAAAAAATAGACCCAATAAGTTTCGGCAAAAAATCGCATCTTTTTCTGGAAAAACCCTAAAAAACTGCTGAACATAAAATGCTCATAACTTCACTTCCCGGACTCCGTTTCAGTTGATTTTTTTTTTGAAATTGGGTGAAATTGTGAGAATAACTAAGATATGTAATTTATTTGGGCAAATTCATCCTCCAAATTCTACATAAATAAAAACAAATCGCGCCGCCATCCGCAGAAAAAACCCTGAAAAATTGCAGATTTTAAAACCTCAATATCTTGACCTTCCGGACTCCGTTTCGGACGATTTTTTTTTTAAATTGGGTGTTTTTATGAGAGGAACTCATATCTACAACCCTTTTTTGTAAATTTTGTACAACAATATACTGAAAATGACTGGAATGTCGCGGCCCTCTTTTTTCTTCTCCGAAAAAAAAAATCTGCAAAAATAAAAAATAGTTGCCCACAACTCCGGCCCTGGAAAGTGCTCTGATACCACTTGTTAAGAACCCAATGACTGAATACAAAAACACCACAATAGATATACAAGAACAATATGCAAAATCTTCTTTATTACCATCAAACCCTTGAGGTAGGGCAACACCATACAATGGATCCTATTATGGAAGGGATCCTCTCATGTTCACTTGCCTCTTCGAGGGGGCATCCTCCTATTGATCTATTGCTCCAAATACAATATTTCTCTTCATGTCTCATTACATTTCTTGAACCCCTTTATATAGTGCTACCATCATCTAAGAACATTCTAGAGGAGGAATCTTCTAGAAATAGAACCTTCTAAGAAGTCCTCTTACATTTATTATATCTAACTACCATAGTGGGCCTTATTTAATAATATAGTGGACCTAGTCCACCTTACATTGAATGACCTCCACTATTATCACTATGGGCCCTCTGCCCCCCCCCACTACCTCTCTAGCTACCTTACATGTTTACTGTGATGAGTGGCCAAGTATGATGTGTCATGAAGAATGTCTTCCCTAGCTAAGAAGGGAGTGATGATGGTAAAAAAATTCATTCATTTCAGTCTTACAAATGGATGACCTTGGTATAGTCCTTGACCTGAGGTGATTCCACATGTCAGATAACATTATACGTCACTCTCCCGGGATTGGTGGTTTCACCAGCGAAGAATGAAAGATTCACTCATAGGGGTCTATGTGTGGTGACATTGACTTACAAGCGTGTACTTGTGAAAGTGAATGGTTTAGGTGTGGTATTCATTGAGACCCGAGGTGCTAGACACAGTTGTATGGAGATTTATCATCAACATGGCTCATGAAGACAACCTTTCTATAACAGAAGAAATCCAATTATGGAGAATGCTTCCCTTGTTGAGAGGGAGTGTTGAAGCTTTGCAACTTCAGGCAGTCATTCTCCACAAGAAAGTAGAAGAATACCCATCTACACCATTATAGAATCCCTAGGAAGAAATTGAATACCTAGGAAGAGAAGTCGACCCCACCAGTAAAAGACATAAATAATAGAGTAAATTTGAAGACCTAGAATAAGAAGTCGGCCCGAGACAGGTGCCTAGATTAGTATAAATACAAGACTGACTCATTTCATTTGAAAAAGAAAAACAATTCTCCTTTCTGCAGTGCGCATAAGGTAGTTGCAGCTACAGTTGTCCTATTTCACTATATCTTGGTTCTAGTTATCTTGGAGAGTGCACCACACTTGGAGAAGATCTTGCTTGGTTGTTCTTGTCTATCTTTTTGAGGCGCTAGCCTTGGGAAGGGATTTCTCTATATGGTATTATGATCTAGTGATGGTGATGTACTAGTAATATCTTGGACTGAATTCTTCTATAAGAAAGGTTGTTGGGTTTTCTCCTAAGGTTAGGTTTCCCAAGATAAACTCGTGTGTTCTTGTGTCTATTGTGCATGTTAATATTCCTAGATCTTGTTATTTTCGTTGCATTGTTATAGTTGATATTTTCATTGTATAATTATTTTATGATAATTATTGTATGAAAGCGAACCCTTTTATTAATCATAAGGAAATAACTATCATATCTAAGAATCATAAAAATCAACACCTTGTGGTGAATTTCCTTTCAATCCCTTTCCATCTACACAATTATGCGAAGCCTTTGGAGTCATATTCACCTCCTCGATATGACCCGAGTACTTTGATGTACTTTCCACTTTGTTTCTTTTCCATGGCTTCGAACTATCTGATTTTTTAAAAACTCTCTTATTTTTGCTTGATAAGATACACCCAAACTTTCCTACTAAAATCACCAATGAATGTTAAAAAAAAAAAAAAATCCTTCTATTGATTGGGTTTTCATAGGATCATAAAGGTTTGTATGCACCATCTCAAGATGTTCGTTTTCTCTGCATGAAGTAGGTGGAAAGCTATCCCTTTGATCTTTGTCTTATATACAGTTCTCACGAGAGTTGTATTGTACATTTAACATGGGTAGACCCTTAGCGTGGATTTCTTTTGTAAAATGTTCATAATAAAGGGTAAATGACCATACCTAAGATGCCACAACCAAGTCTCATCTGAACTTGAGACATTATGTGCATATGATTGTGATAGAGTTAGAGTTCTTAACAGTAAGGAAAACATTTTGTTTCTAGTCATTTGTACTTGTGCTATGAGTCTCTTACTAGGTGGCTTGTCCAAGATTGTACATGTGGAGCCTTTAAATATGAACTCATAACCATGTTGACTCATGTAACCTACACACATCAACTTATTTTTAAAACAAGGTACATAATAAATATCACAAATATCTTTCTTTTCATCTTGCTTGGTCAACATAGAAACTAAGCCTTTACCTAAATATTTACTTGATAATCATCTCCCAATTTAATTCCATATGTTACAGAAATATCTAAACTCAAAAATAAATATTTGTTACCCGACATATGATTATTGCAACCACTAACCAACAACGAAATATCATTGTTGTTGGTTTCTTCTCTGATCTTGCATGAAAATAACATTGATTAAAATGTTCCTTCATCGATGTTGATGACATTTGCGCTACCCTTATTCATATCCACTTGATTTTTTCTTCTTTCACTTTAATAGTGACCAAACTTCGCAATAAAAGCACTAGATCTTTCACTTGTCAATCCACTTTGACTTATTGAATTTCATGCTTTTCCCCATTTTCTTCTAAGAGTATTCATGTGACTATGCTGACTAATCTTGGGATGACCTTTCTCCCATTTGAGAATGATCTTTGTCTCACCTTCCTCTATTTCTATTTCCTCAACCTCTTCCTCTGCTAATCGAGGCCTAAGTTTGAAACGTATTCTCTAAATATTCATTACTTTGATTAATTCTACTCTCATGTGATAACAGAGACCACTTGTGTACATCTATAGATAACTGGGATAGATTTTTGGATTCTTATATGGAAACAATGACCATATCAAACTTAAAGAAGGAAGGATTCTAAGTACCTTCTTGACCACCTTGATCTTGAATGTCCCCTCCATGTGCACAAAGTTGATTGACATTGCTCATGACCTGTGTCATAAAATGATTCACAAAGTTGATTGACATTGCTCATGACCTGTGTCATAAAATGATCCACAAAGTCTGAGTCTTTCATCTGGAGGGTTTCAAAACTTCTTCTTAAGGTCTAAAGCTTGGAATTTTTCACCTCGTCTGTACCTTGATAAACAGTTTCGAGGATATATCCCACGCTTGTTTAGAATTATTGGTTGTGCCAATCTTTGGAAAGATTTCATCTTTGAGCCCTTGCCGTACAAAATACAATGCTTGGGAATAGCTTCTTTTGTTCTCGGAAAATTCCTGTTGTTGTGCATTTGTCATGGTTGCTAAATCAGCAGAAACTCGATAAAACCACTTCCCAACAATCTTGAGATTTGAGAATTTCCTGCATCTTAATGGACTATATTTTATAGTTTTTTCCTGTTAAAATAGGAGGTTGAGGGTTTCCCATAGCAGCCATAGATCGTTAAATAAACTTCCCTTAAATTCCCTTTTTATTTGAGTGGCTACGTCCTCCACACCAAGTATTTTCTAGGCATGCACTCGAAAATCCTTGCAAAAAGTAGTTTCTTAGTCGGCCGCACCCTTTCCTTGGGCCCGCCTACGACGAAAAGAGGTGAAGAAAAAATGTGTAGTGTCGAGTTCCAGTCATGCCCTGGTATCCTAGAGACTGCGACTGTACAGCTTGATCGCTCCTTCTGCAAAGTGACCAAACAAAAATCCTCAGGCTCTCATCGACTGGTCTCTCCTTCACATGTGTTGGGTTTTCAATTGCCGAAATAAAATTGATCTCCTTTCTTTGAAAGTTCTTAAACCTACTCGGATACCATGTTAACCATCAAAGCAATGGCAAAGCATTACCCCTAAACTATGCAGCATCTCTCTTACTCTTCTCTATATCAAGACAATCATCTCTCTTACTCTTCTCTATATTAAGACAGGGTTTTGACAAAGTCTTTTCCACTATCTCCACTGACTCATAATGCATAACTGACTTTTATATTTAGACCATTCCTATCTGTATACAACTACATCATTGAAGACTTAGTGATGGAAGATGGGATACATGAACGTGACTGTTGAATTCTAAAACTAATTAAACCTAAACGAGAATTTCGTGTGAATTGAATAGACTTCGAATGAATAATCAATAAATCTGTGAAGTAACGTGTATGGAACAATGAGCCTGAGACACGGGATTGTTGGCGAAAAAATGGTGGACTAAATGAGCCAACAGCCATGTGATCGTTGCACTTATGTCTTTAGCCATTTGTCAGAGCTGGTTATATATTATGTTCATACTAAAAAGGGATAGCTAATATATTATGTTTATATATCATATGATTGCTGGTCCCGTAAACAAATCTGTCAGAGAAAAGCAATACACGATGTTTTATAATGTATATGATGTGTATGCGTTTTGGGTTCCTAAAAAGGATAGACCACGCCAGTCATAATGGTTCGGCTTTTTGCTTTGATGTTTCATGGAGGAGAAAAGAATTTATAATGAATATGCTGTGTATGAATTTTGGGTTCCTAAAAAGGATTGGGCACGCCAGTCATAATGGGTTGGCTTTTTGCTTTTCATGTTTCATGGAAGAGAAAGGACTCCATATATTGTCAGGGCAGAGGAGGAGAGCTGATTAACTCCGAGGAGGTGTAATTAACTCGGTTGTCGATGGCCTCTGGAAGCATTGGAGATGTTCAAGACCCAAATGCACAATTGTCTTCTTCTAGTCATTCAAGGCAAGTTCAAAAATGGTGTGTTTCCTGAAAGCAAACACACCATGCTTCCTGAAAATTGTGTATGGATGATGATTCCTTAAAGAAGGGCTTGTTTTGTCTGAAATTCTCCGTAAAAGGATTAGATGTGTATATAATATTTGGGTATATTTTACCTGCATGCACTCTCCTCTCCATTGATCCATACCTTCATACATATACACACGAGCTTAGATTCATTTATTAGGGGAATAAGAGGTTCGCAGTTTTTGTGCTTTTTAAATTATTTGGTTTAACAGAAGGTTTGGGGAGTTTTATAGATGTAGAAACAACTTCAAAGCGCCATTTGGTGTACCAGACTTTTCTAACGACATGTACTAGTTTAGCGTCTTACATATGTCTTGCCTAACAGATCTGCTCCATATATATGTGATTATGTAACTATATGATATGTAGGTTTATCAGATTATGAGTAACGTTTCAAATTTCTTCTTTGTTTTAACTGCAATGGCTAGACAGAGCACATGAGATGCTTGTATTTTATCCTTATCCATTAAATCTGAAAGGTAAATTCCATTAATATTCACATCAATTTGAGGTAGTCTCTGGTCTGATCCAGGTTGTTTTTGGGAAGATATCTGGCTCCTACTTTCAATGGGAAATTGATTACACAGCAGCAATTAGTCCAGGAGATGCATTTCTATATTGGTTCTGTTCTAATAAAATTCATTTGCAGATGGTGGGCGAAAGAAACGGTTGCAGTTGTAACAGGTGCCAACAGAGGGATAGGACTTGAGATAGCCCGACAGCTAGCAAAGCTCGGATTAGCAGTCATCTTAACAGCCAGAGATGACGCTCATGGAAGAGAAGCCGTCGAAAAGTTGTCATCGCAAGGGCTAGACGTTGCATTTCATCCCCTCGATATTGCATATAAAAAATCCATCGACGATTTTGTTGAATGGCTACAAACAAAATATGGTGGCTTAGAAATTCTGGTGAGTTACAATCTTCCACTTGTTTTCGATCTCATCTCATTTTGTTCAATTAATAAAATATGCACTATTGCGTAGATGGAAAACTAGTATATGTCCACCAGCTGTTATTGATTTTTAGTCCTGGATTTACAAAGCATTCATATTGGCATAACATTTTCTAGGTGTAGTAGGTGGATTTGATTACTAAATTTTAGAACAAAAATAGATCTAACCTAATTTTCAATATATATATATATATATATATATATATATATATATAAAACTCATAACAAAGTGTTTTAATAATACAATTGATCTCTTTGATGTTTCATTGATTTTAGAAAAAAAAATGATAATGAGGGTTAGTGGGAATAACTTAACTCTAATATAGGAGTCAATCAAAGTTGTGAAGGACCTGGGTTGTGTCAGTCTTGCCCTCATTAGTATAGTCATCATCCTCCTTTATGTTGATGATATTGTTATTATGGAAAAGAGTCTCTATGACCTAGGTAAGAAACTAATGATACTCAAGGACTTCTTCTCTAGCATGGACATGAGTGTGAACAAAAGACAAAACAAAGGTTATGATAATAAAGATACATTTGTTTATGAAAACAATGGCTCTGAGGAAGTTCAAGAAATATCATGGAATGGATATCCACCAAAACCTCAATTGGAACTATAGATTTGAAAAAAGGATAAATAGAAGGTACAAAACTTAATATGGGCTCAAAAACAATTTCAAATCAGACCTTTGGCTTTGGGATAAAAAATAAACCTCGACTCTGGTTATCTTATAAGGATGTGAATTTTGGGGTTGCACTATTTCTAGAGAATTATGGAGAAATATAGAACAAATCCAAAATAATTTAATAGCTTGTAATCTCAAAATTAAGGGAAATACACCCTATCCTATCCTCCTCATAGAAGCAATTTCCCCCCACATGATTTCAATGATTAGATACCTAAGTTACAAGAACAAGATAAATAACATGGATGACAAAAGGATCCCCAAAATTACTTCAAACTCTAGACAAAACCACTAGATGTCTGCTAAATCATTGGGGAATACAAGAAGAAGCCAACACCCAAAATATCAATAATATTACAAATATTGTCACTTCTAAATTTAAGGAGAATATGTGTTGTGATAAATAATTAGCAGATAAAAGGAAATTAAGATATTACAAGGAGGTGGTCAACCCTAATTTAGAAGATCAAAATTGCCTCTTAGTTTTGAGAAGTGTAAAGAAAAAAATCAACATTGATAAAAGAAGAATAAATTCTCACTAGCTACATAGTGAAATATGGGTACATGATCTAATATGAGATCATATACCCATATTAAATCCCAATTTAAAAATATTTTCCACATTAATCATTCGTGGAAGTTAATCATCATCATCATCATCCATTAAAATAAAAGTTTAATAGTCATAGATGTTTTTCTCCATTTTATATTTTTCTCTTTTATTAGTGATGAGAACTTAGCTTAAATTGATAAATTCTATGTTTTTTATGCATAGAGATTTAGGTAATGTCATTTTTTGTAAGTCATCATTGGGTTGATCTCATATTGATAAAAGCTCATTCTCACTTAGCAAATCTTCTTCTTCAATTCCCCATTTTCTAATACATTTCATCACCCTTATCTTTAGTTGCATTATTCACCTAGTGTAGTGATGTGTTCCTCTTCATATATTCCTTATTTTGAATCTTTATGTGTCATAAATTGACATAATGATTTTCCTTCTAATAGTAACATACATATTTCTACTAACAACATAAAGTAAGAGGTTTGTATAACCTTCCTTTAATGTTTTTTGGAGAGGTCTAAACGTCAAAGTAGGCAACTGTACAAAACCATTGATCATTGGGTTGATCTCATATTGACAAAAGCTCATTCTCACCTAGCAAATATTCTTCTTCAATTCCCCATTTTCTAACAAATTTCATCACCCTTATCTTTAGTTCCATTCCTCACCTAGTGTAGTAGTGTGTTCCTCTTGATATGCCTTATTTTGAATCTATATGTGTCATAAATTGGTATAATGATTTTCCTTTTAATGGTAACATACATGTTTCTACTAACAACATAAAGTAAGGGGTTTGTATAACCTTCTTTTAAGGTTTTTTTTGGAGAGGCTTAAACCTCAAAGTGGACAACCCTACAAAACCACTATTTATAACATATTTTTTTAGAGAAACTTTCTCAATTTCCAACCTCCACCGCTAAATTTGTAATTTGTTCCATAGAAGAAACATCCTATTATACAATTCTCCTTCTCCTTTCCATGTCTCTCGTAAAAGGATGTGATGGAAATAGTTTTTATAATATGCATTTTCTTTCAAATCTAAGAAGCAAGCAAATAGCCCTTGAACTACCAAGATGTATAGCCAATCTAATGAACTTGATTATGTATGTCCTCCACCACTAAATTTGTAATTTGTTCCATAGAAGCAACATCCTATTATACAATTATCCTTCTCTTTTCCATATCTCTCATAAAAGGATGTGATGGAAATAGTTTTTATAATATGCATTTTCTTTCAAATCTAAAAAGCAAGCAAATAGCCCTTGCACTACCAAGATGTATAGCCAATCTAATCAACCTGATTATGTATGTCTCTGTGTTTACATGTGAACATGTCTAGGATATGGGTTTAACATGCCTATGTGTCTACATTGAACAATTATAGGATATGGTGACAACAACTTCATAGCTTGGGATAAATATCATTTTTTATTTTGAAATGTTTTTTTTTTATAATTTGCTTTAAATCTAATAAAAATATAGATTAATATAAATTTACAATTTCAACACTTTTAAAATTGCAATTTTAAACTAATTTCCATTCTCCAAACTATTTACATATTAAAATATGTCATTTAAACAATGCAGCATTGTAATTTCAACCAGTCATTTAAACAATGCAAATTATAATTTCAACATAGTAACAACAATTCTTTTTTGCATAGATTTCCACAAATACATCACATTTAATATTGTCATTTACCCAATGTAAAATTGTAATTTCAACCACATCGGCAACCATTCTTTCTTCGATACATTCTCACAAATACATCACAACTTCAGTGCTCCATATCAACTAGCACAGTCGCTAATATAGCCGCTGGAAAACACCGAAAGGTATCGGCTTGTAAAGAATTTATTAAATTTTATTATTGATTAATAAATAAATTGTTGGGCTTCATTTATCTGGTGTTAATATTTTAATTTATGTTAATCACTTACGTGGCAATCAATTAGCTATCAAAGTAATTTTTAAATATGATTAGGTAAATGTAAAAAAGTAAACACATAAACTGATGTCTTTATAATAGCTAGGAAGTTAATGATTGAAATCACAGCCATTTATTTTGTGTGACTACTAAAAATATTTCAGCCATATTTAATCCTGTCTATAGAAAACTTATTAAGCACTAAACCCCTATTAAATCTGCCCATTGTCAATAGGTGTACACCTTTCGGCGTAAATATCCAACTTCATTTATTTAAATTTTAAATGAAGTTCATGAAGTTGGATATAGGCATGTCCCTTCAACGTAAGAATCTACAATTTTAAATGTATATATGTCTAGGATATAGACATGTACAGGATACAGACATGTACCTTCTACACTATATATACAACCTTCTTCGAATTCAAATTCAAATCTTTTAATGAAATCTTACTAATTTAAATGTTATGCAACAACTGTAGCAATCTTCATGCTGTCATCCTCAGAATGACATCGATGCTCTGCATCACACTGAAAACCATTCAGAAGCAACACGCCCAGTATTCAGAATTAAAATTGATATATAATCGTGCTTGTTTGCAGGTAAACAATGCTGCTGTTGCCTTCAAAGAACATACTGAAGACAACTCTGTGAAACATGCAGAGACTGTGATAAATACGAATTATTGCGCTACCAAATCATTAACGGAAGCTCTTTTGCCTCTCTTTAGGCCTTCACCTGCTGGCGCTCGCATTCTGAACATTAGCTCAAGACTCGGATTGCTGAATGTGAGAAATCACTTGTACAATTTTATTGTTTTTTCTTTTATTTCTTACAGTCAATGCTCATAAGCACATATTTGCAATAGGCATTCTATATTTCTGAAATCACTGGCAATTTACATATGTTACAGAAACTCCAGAACGAAACCCTAAGAAAACGGCTGGGAGACGTGGAGAAGTTATCGGAGTCTGATATCGATGAGTTTGTGAAAATGTTTCTGAAACAAGTAGAGCAAGGTACGTGGAAAAGTGGGGGCTGGCCAGAAGTGTGGACTGATTATTCAGTATCTAAGCTCGCCCTCAATGCCTATTCTCGCCTTCTCTCAACTAGGCTCTCCGAGCGTCCAGAAAGACATAAGATCAGCATTAACTGCTACTGTCCGGGCTTCACTATGACTTCAATGACCAAGGGAACAGGGAAATATACAGCAGAAGAAGCTGCTCAAAATGCTGCGTGGATAGTGCTCCTACCTCCCTCTCTCCTGCCGAACGGAAAATTTTTTCACGGGAGGCGAGAGACGAATTTCTCCAAATTATAGTTACAGCATAGATATTCGATTATTATAGCAAGATTTGCGAGCCATGTCATATAAACTGTGTTAGTATTGATCTACAGAGTATTTGTGTGCCTACCACTACTGAGTATTGTACGGGGCTTCACTATGACTTCCATGACCAAGGAACAGGGAAATATACAGCAGAAGAAGCTGCTCAAAATGCTGTGTAGATAGTGCTCCTACCTCCCTCTCTCATGCCAAACGGAAAGTTTTTCAACGGGAGGCGAGAGTCGAATTTCTCCAAATTATAGTTCCGGCATAGATATTCGATTATTGTAGCAAGATTTGCGAGCCATGTCATATAAACTGTGTTAGTATTGATCTACAGACTATTCATGTGCCTACGACTACTGAGTTTTTTTTGTAAAACCTTTATTTTATCTATTTAATTTTTTTTAATTATTATTATTATAATAATATAGAATTGAGTGATTTTTTAGTATTACTAGCACAGTTGGTGAACGCAAAGTTATCTGGACGGACAACACTCTGGTGAATTGAAACACACGGACAGCTGAAAGTTGAAACACACATAGAGCTGAGGAAATCCAAAAGTTAATCTTAAATGTGGTAATTTCAAAGGTTAATCAGTTAAACGTGGTAATCATATGGTGGTATAGTAATTTTTTAATATGATTAGATAAATGTTAAAAAGTAAACAGGTTAACTGATGCATTCAAAAATACAAGTTATGAAGAGTAAATCACATTCATTATATGGTTTTTATGCATATAGGTTTTGGTAATATTTTTTCTCATGTGTAAGTAAAACCACATTGATAGAATTTTATTTTCTCATCATGATCCTGCAAAAAATTATTTATTACCCTACTTTATGTAGAGAGTTTTTCAATCGGAAGTAATGATTTTTCATGTGTATAAGTAATCTTTAGATTGAACTCACATTAATAGAATTTCATTTTCTCATCATGATGTTGCAAAAACTTTTTTATTACCTTCCTTTGTATGAAGTCTTTGATTAAAGGTTTATCCCCAAATCTTTTTTTTCAATTTGCTATTGTTTAATTTATTTATCCCATCATAGTACCAACTCTAATTTTAAATGCAATTTTTTGTTGGTAATGTCTTTAGTAACATAAGAGAGTAAGGTGATTTTGTTTTAACTCCTAGTTCTTCTAATAAAAACAATTATTGAACTCTCTCCACTTCCAAACTAGATAGCCATATGAAATCATTATTTGTATCCACTTCCAAACTAGATAGCCATATGAAATCATTATTTGTACCTGAATAGCCATATGAAATCATTATTTATATCAATGTAACTTTTTCAATTTCCAACTCAACAATTGAATGTGTTTTTTTTTTATTGTTAATAAAGTAGAAAGCCTTTATGATAGCCTTTATGACTCCTATAAAATATTTATCCATACAATATTTTCAATTATAATGGAAACCCAAGTCAAAACCTAGTTTTGTAAAAAGGGACCGCCTCAAATATGATGCTAATAACCTTATTTAAACCACCTATTACAATATCACCTTTCTTTTTTTTACTTAAACTTTTGTTACTAAGTAATATGGCATGGATCCCATAGGAGTAAGTTAATATTATACTTTTGTTACTAAGTAATATGGCATGGATCCCATAGGAGTAAGTTAATATTATAGAAAATGAAAACCCCATTTCATTTCATTTAGACTAATTTCAGTTCAACTCATCGTAAACTTATTATGAATATTGGTTTCCAATACCTAGGATATCGGTTTCCAATAGTTGAGATGTCGGTTTCAATATTTTTTTTGGTAACATTAAATTGGAGTTTGTAACAAGGTTCTTTCCCATGACATGGAAAAATTAAAAAGTATGAGAAAGGGATTGTGCCCCTTCTCTTCATTCCAAATGTCAATGAAGCATGAGAAAGAGAAAGGGCCTGTGTTCCTTCTTCTCCTCACTCAAATTACAAAATTATGAGAAGGGATCTATGATGTATATTTTCCTCACTCAAATGATAGAAGTATGTGAAATTGCCAGTAGTCCTTCTCCTTCTCCTCATTACTCTAATTAAAAAACTATGAAAAAGGGTTGGTAAGTGTTTCTTCCTCTCCTAAAAAATAATTCATCCACAATAACTACATTTTTGCAATCCAATTGAACTCTATGCATGTTCCAAACATATGGGTGTTGAGAAATTTAACTTTTATTTATTTCATTGAGTAGTTTAGGTAAGGAACTGTACTATGAATAAATGTAGACTAGAAAACTCTGAAAATAACCAATGATTACAATGCTATTCTTATAGGCTATAGAAAAACAAATTGTAAGATAAAAAAAATAAGATAGATTGTTCACACATGAGAAAATTTTACATTATAAAATCATATGCTTGTACATAATTCCAAAACTTTGTAAAATAGTAAAATAAGTTTTACACATCAAAAGTTGTAGAATTGAAGTTAGTCTCCAAAATAGCTTGGCTAACAATGGCTTCCATTAATTTTCTAAAAGAGTTTACAAAATTGCAAAAACAAAAGGCCCTTTCCTATATTGATTCTACTTTTTTTATACAAGAGAATAAAAGGGAGATTCATAATGTCGGTCCTCTTGATGGAAACATGTAAACCTTCTTGATGGAAACCTGTATCCCTTCTTTGTTCATTAGGTTTCCATATCTATTTGTCATTTTTTTCCATGCAGGCGTTCAATTCTTTTGTCATTTTTTACTCCCTCTTTGGTAGTTTGTTTCCCTTCTTGTATATTCAATTTCTCTATATATTTATCCTTTTGTGCCACCTACGGGTTTTGATCACTTTAGTTAGTTCAAACTTCCTTATTTTTTAACATCTCGGGTCTTTTCCTTAGTCATTCAATGTTTTTAAAAGTCATGTAAGGTCCCTATATGTTATCCCATGAAGCATGTAGCATATGGGTTAACTTTAATGTCAAATCAATTATACCATCGCACCTTTCCACAATTTTGAATTACACTATACTTTTTTGTCCTGATTTGGAAATCGTGACCAATTGCCAAATCAAATAATCCATAGAGATTGACCAAGGGGGGAGAAATCAAATAATTCATAGAGATTTATAGGAGTAACATATTTGGAGATTGGGATGGGGGGGTTGTGAAATCAAATAATTAATAGAGATTGATGGGGGGAAAGAAATCAAATAATTCATAGAGATTGATAGGAGTACCATATTCAGAGATCAGGAGTCGGGGGGGGGGAGAAATCTAATAATTCAAATAGATTAATAGGAGTACCATATTTGGATATGGTGGGAGATCAACTAATTAAAATAGATTGATAGGAGTACCAGATTTATAGATCAATCTCGACCTCCAAATATGGTACTCCTATCAATATATTTGAATTATTTGATTTCACCCCCCTGGCCTGATCTCCAAATCTGGTACTCCTACCCCGTCTTGATCTCCAAATATGTTACTCCTCATTCTATATGAATTATTTGATTTCTCCCCCCCACCACCTCCCCACCCCATTGACCAATCTCCAAATATGCTATGCTTATCAATCTATATATGCATTATTTCATCCCCCTATTAATATCTATGAACTATTTGATTCTCACCCCCTCCCCCCAAATTGACCCAATCTCCAAATCTGGTACTCCTATTAATCTCTATGAATTATTCAATTTATCCCCCCACCTTGCCCATATCCAAATAAAGTACTGCTATTAATATCTATAAACCATTCTATTCTCTCCCTATTCCTTGCTTGATCTCAAAATCGGGCTTTGTCCACACATGAGTTGGAGGAGGAAGTCCTTGATTTGAAAATTAGGGTTTATTTCCATATCGAGACAATGAAAGAGTAAAGGCAATGAAAAGGGAGTCTAATTTGAATATCGGGATCGATCACCAATTCAGATCGATCATGATTCAAGGAAATATTTTTAATTTCAAGAAGAGTGTTCAAAGTTGGAACAAAGTCTTTGAAATATTCAAAAATTTTGAACCAAGACCAAGGTTTCTCAAGGGAAATAAAATCTCCAAAAAAATTGAATTCAAGCTCAAAAAAGAAAGGGTTGAAGAAGAGGATAGAAAACTTGAACTCAAACTTTGAAACAAAACTCAAATTTGAAGGTAAATAATTGAGGCCCCAATTTGGAAATAGGGGTTGTTTTGGAATCGGGAGAAAACTTAGCAAGTGGAAGTGATAGAGATTAATTTGAGGATCAATCCCAATCTAAAACTCGAGGGGAAAGTGTGGTTATTCATGAAAGACCAAGCCTAATTTGAGCATCAAGGAGAAATAGACTAAAAATAAAATCAACTAATGAAAAAATTTGAAGCTATCAAAATTCAATTCTTATTTTCATATTGTACATTGAAAAAATAAAAGTTGGCTCAATTTAAAAATTAAAAATAATAAAAATAAAGTAGACTCAATTGAAAAAACAATAAAAACAATTAAATGCACCATGTAAAACTTACATGGAATGAAATAATAATTAAAAAATTACACCTTAATAAATTCGATCCCTATGCTTGTATATTACATAATAGGAATGCATTAACTATTAAATCATTTTTCAAGTTGATATCATTTGTATTAAATTTCTAAAATAAATAAGGAGGGATAGTTTTCTTAAGCATTTTCAAGTACTTCTATATGCTTATTTTTTTGTTGATGATTTAGAAAATTACAAAGAGTGGACCATATAAATCTATGTTTTTTCCAAGAATCATCATATTCTCAGGGATTTTAAACTATTTTTCGTCTCTATTATATGAACCAAAATGAATAAATAGATATAGTTTTCTATTACAAAGGACAAATTAAATAACTTGGGATATGTTTTTTAAACATTTTTAAATATCTCTTTATACTTGTTTTTTTCTAATGATTTAGAAAATTACAAAAACTTGAACATATAAATCCATCCCTTATAAAAAAAATCTTCACATTTTCAATTTATAGGAAATTTAAAACAATTTTTCTCTCTATTATACTCACAATGATACATTGATTATCTATAAAATATTTGATTTATCATATGTTTCCTTATAAATATCAAACACTTTATATAGATTTTTTTTGTTAGGTAAGAAGAAAATTTAGTGTTAACTTCACTTTCATTTGTTTATTTCACATTAAGATTACCTCATAAAATATTTGATTTATTATATGTTTTCTTATAAATATCAAACACTTTACATAGATTTTTTTTTGTTAGGTAAGAAGAAAATTTAGTGTCTAATTTCACTTTCATTTGTTTATTTCACATTAACATTACCTCAAACAAATATGAATTTAAAATGATCTAGAATCTAAAAAAATAGATTAAAAGAATCATATTCAACTAATAAGATAAGATTACTAAAAGAATCATATTCAACTAATAAGATAAGATTATTAAATAAGTTAAAAGAAAGTTAAGAAAAGTGACAAAGTCATGCATTCATACCTTTAAGAAAATTTATATTAGATTTATTCATATTTCAAGGAGTGACAAAGGCATGCATTCATACCTTTAAGAAAAATTATATTAGATTTATTCATAGTTGAAGGAGTATGTGGGAAACAAATCTATCATTCGCTTATGTATTAATCATATTGGTTAAGGTGTTACAAAATTTTAATTGAAATCATTTATTTATAATTTTATGAAATAGTATTAGTTAGGGTGTTAAAAATTGTAAAAATATTTGTAATTATTATTTGAAACAAAAATAATAAGAGAGAATGCTATTGAAGGTAAGATAGAAAAGTTAAAAGTGAAGAGTATATGAAAATAAGCAAAAACAATATATAAAATTTATGGAAAAAAAATTCAGATTTAATTAAAAAAAAGAAAATCAAGCTAAAAATATAGAAATTTTGGTGAGATAAAGAATTAAAAGAGAAAAGAAAAAAAAAATAATATAATGAGCTATCAACCATAATATAGAAAATCAAAAGTATCTATCTTTTGACTAGACTATTAATTTTAACAAACTTTCATGAGATTTATAGTGAAACATGGGCTTGAACAATTCATAAAATGAGTATGTCATCTTTATGACACTACCAGAATTGAAGATGAAAAACACATTTTCTTAGAATACCATGTATACAACCACATTAAATAACAATTTTAAAATATTTGTTACAATATCCATTTTTCCAACCTTTTAACATATCAAAATTATGATGATTTAGGAATGTTTTTCTTAATTTTTTTTAATAAAAAATAAAATTATAAACAAAATAAAGTTATTCCTTATCTTTCTTACAATTGGTATTCCTTACTTTTCACAAATTTCAATAAACATTAATTAAAAAAAAAAAAAAATTAATTTAGAAAAAGACTTGGACATTATCCCAGATTTAAGCAATGATCAAATATAAACTTCATCATCAAGAATTAAACCTCCCTCGTGAAGAGTAAAAAAATTACACTGAAAACTAGATTTGAACACTAGGCCCAAAACAAAAATTTACACTCAAAACTAGATTTGAACACTAGGCCCAAGATATTAGTGGATTCGATCTCGTCGATTGATTCCGCTTCTCCAAAAGAGTCACTAGACACAGTTTTACGGGCTGGCGCAGGAGGAAGCAAATATTGTGGAATACTATGCCCAAGATACTAGTGGATTCGACGTTGTCCACCGACTCCGCTTCTCCCAAAGAGTCACTAGGGTTACGGGCTGGCGCGGGATAAGAAAATATTGTGGAAACATGTTGACCATAGCAGTAACCCTAACCAGAGGTGAGCTCCATTTACCTGCTTTAGAAAACAGGAAGTGCAAACCACTTATTCACCTGCTCAATGAATCTAAGCTCCTGTGTATAAATAAAGGTCTGGATCAACGTAAAGGAGAATGCATGCAGGTAAAATATACCCAAATAAGGTACACACATCAAATACTTTTCCTGACACTTCCTGAGAGAATAGCCATTGCTTTGAGGAACCATCATCCATACACAATTGCTTTTCAAGAAGCAGTGTTTGTTTGGTTTCAAGAAAACACACAATTTTTGAACTTGCCTTAATTAACCAGAGGAAGAAACTTGTGCATTTGGGTTTTGAACATCTGCATTCCCTCCACCGGTCATCGATAACTGAGTTAATTACCAACCCTCTCCTCATTCGGTTCCTCGACAATATATGCTTCCCTTTCACTGCATGAAACATGCAAAGCAAAAGGACAAACCATTGTGACTGGGGAGTGCAATCCTGTTTAGGAACCAAAAAACGCATACTCAACATATTCATTAAAAAACCTCGTGAATTCATTTTTCCCGACAGATTTGTTCTCGGGCCTCTCAATCATATGTTATACAAACAGCACGCTCGTCCAACAAATAGCTAAATACGTGAGTGCATCGAGCACATGGCTGTTGGCTTATTTAGTCCACCATTGTTTTCCCCAATATTCCAAGATTCCATACACGTTACCTCACAGATTTTTTGTTGTTATGCATGCATTTTCATTAAAAAGACTCGTGTATTCATTTTCCCACAGATTTGTCTTCGGGCCTATCAATCATATGATATAAAAACAGCAGGCTCGTCTGACAAATTGCTAAATACATGAGTGCATGGATCACATGGCTTATTAAGTCCACCATTTTTTTTTTCCCAAGATTCCATACACGTTACTTCACAGATATTTTTATTACCGATACGCATTGGAATTCGGTACCAGATTATAAGTTCTTCTAATTACAATTCTTCAATCGACGGATGAGATTCATTATTTGGGGGAAATCTTAGCTGAAGCAAGTATACACTCACAACAATAACAATGAAATTGAGAGAGCAGCCATTGTACAAAGAAATCATACAATATATATACGTATCTATATATATATAGTTGGATTGAGATTCAACAAATTTCAATTTGAGAGAGAGAGGTAGAGAAAATTTCTCAACAACCTCAACACTATTAAAGTAAGCATAATCCTAACACCCTCCCTTAATGCTTATTTTACAAATTACAATACAACACAAATTACAATATTGAACTTTGTCTCACATGGTCCTCATCAACACCTACACCCACCTCTGAACTTCATAGACAACTCTTTTTCTCTCCCATAATCTTCGAGCTACCAATTCATCCACCACAATTACAAATGCTTCAAACCATTAATGAAGTATCTATAGGATCGATTCTAAACTACCCCTAAAAATAGTCTCGATACTGAAACATTCAGTAATCGATCTTACAAAATGACCTTTTTACACACACTCACCAACACAATGATAACAAGTAAGTGATAATCTTGAAGCACTTAAGTACAACAAAAATCTCCATTTTTTTTAACAGACCTCAAACCAGTTATGCGCTACATACCTGAATTCTGTCACTCTGTTATTTGAGTGGTTCTTGAAAATATACTTTTACAAACCAAAAAATAATACTAACACATATTTAATAAGAACTTATAACTTATATGACAATTTCCACACCAAATAATTCCCAACACTTTATCGATGCCTCTATTCTTTGGACAATGTTCTCCATAGGCCGTTGAAAGAAATAAAAACAGAATTATGCAGCAGCAACAGATTCTGAGAAATAAACCAGATCCCTCATTCTAAGAAAATTGGATCTTCAGATCTGTGACCTCCATCTCTTGCTGAAAAATAGACTCACGATTCGTTGTTTGGATAGCTTCAAGGGCACGAGCAGGAGTTGTAACTCGATCCACCGGTCCAAGAACAACATATTGCGGATAATATCAAGGGTATTGTTGAAGAATGGCAATCGTTAGTTAATAGAAACATGCAGCTCACGACATTTCATTGAAGGCGCTTCGAGGTTAAGCGTAGAGGTGACTATGGTAGCATTCCGGACACGCAACAACATAATGAAGGTTCCTGTTCCTGGGCTAAAATGAAGACCTATTCGGATCTCTCTAGGCGCCTTGAGACATAAAATCATGTCCACGCTGAACTCGACTGTCTTATTATTATATGTATCTGAAAATGGCGAGTATTCGTTCTTTTCACAGTGTATCCAACAACAGATGCAGATTGAGGTCTATCACAATTCCTAGATCACGACCTTCGTCCTCTTTGACAGGAGTGATTTCAGTTTGGCTCTTTTTCCTTTACGTGTAGCCTCCCTTCAACAGAACTCACAGACAGATTATTAAACAACATCTCTACGTTCTGGATAGCAGCTCAAAATTTGCAGTGTCAAATATTTCTCTCAGCAACAACGTACTCACAGATCACTCCAAAACCAATCTACTTTCTCTTACAGATACCTATGTTAAGATAATCCTATGATATATATATCTATAGAATCGACTCCCAATCTATTTCTTATTCCAGCCCCTCTCATGAGAGAGTCAAGGCTGACCTTGTTAGATTCAAAATGAAGAAAAGAGCAGAAACATAATGTAAATAATTGAAGCAATCAATAAATCATGATGAACAGAGATAAATAAACAAAGGCAGAAAAGGCATACTCTATTCATCCATGCTTCTGTAAATCATCATGTACATAGATGTACATATATAATACAAAAGACCATAACTGTCATGTAACTGAATAACAGTTAGGTTAACTTAACTAAAAAACTAACTTATGATTAGTGTTTTAACATCCCCCCTTAATCATAAGTTCGTTCTTGCCTGAAAAACTGCCATTACTTGACAATCACATGTGTCAAGCGAATATTCAGAAGGCTGGCTGAAGATGCTCTCTGAACTTTGAAAAGAAAATAGCAGAAGTTGATGTCTTCTACTAAATTGGTGGTTTAAGGTTGACCACAAACTCATCAGGTGGTTTCAGGAAAACCACAAACCAATTTGGTGGTTTCGGGATGACCACAAACCGAATGTCTAGCAGAAGTTGATTTCTTCTACTAAATGGCATGGTTTTAAGTTGACCATAAACTAACAAGAGCTCAAGGCTCAAAAATCTGAAAATATAACAAACATAAATTCATGTCTTCTGCTCAATTGGTGGTTTTAAGCTGACCACAAACCATATCAACAACAATATGTTCAGGAACAAGACTGCATACCAAGAACTAGGTTGCATACTTGATCATCTGTTCACAGGCTCAAAATCAAACTTGGAACCTCACTCAAAATCAAACTTGGAACCTGACTCAACTAGATTTCCCCCCTGTCAGGGACAAGTGGTTCCAATTCTTTGACCATCATTCGCAAGTATGGCCAAGAAGAGATCCAACACATCAAATTGTCTTCCGGCGGAGTCTGAAGACTCGATCTTCAACTCAGAAGACTACATCAACTGGGCCCCGATCATACCCTAAATCAACAAATTTTGAAAAAACTTCATGTCCATCAACTGTAGAAATATCCCCAATCAAGTACGACTGTACTTGTGTATAAATCCGGCGATAAGACTGCTTCAATAATTTGGCTTCCAAACGCCAACGCCAATTCCCTAACCATTCAAAATGAAGTTGTTTCCACTTGCGCTTTTGGCACCTTACTGAGGGATGATTTGTCTTCCCACAAAATTTGCATGGGTGCAGATCAAAACAGTTTGACTTATCATGGCCAAACCGGTGACAGTGTTTGCACTGTATGGGTTCTTTATCTGACCGATTAGCAACATCATCATCAACTATATCCTGTACCTGTTCCTTACCAATATCTGCAAGCTCTGTTGTCTTATCATCATTCAAAAAACCTCCACTCACAAAGCAAACAGGTTCACTATAATTAGGAATATGAAAAAGGTTGTTAGCATCATTTTCATATCCTAGTCCATATCGGTTTTGTTTAAATCGTAATTCTTCCCATGGTCGAACAATACATTTATCCACAACTTTTTCTGACATAGGGACTTCATCTAACTGATCTTCATGTTTTTCATAACTAGTCAACTGAGCATCTTCATTCTCATCCTTGATATCATTAAAATCACATTGTTGGTGTCGAAGCAAACTTAAATCATCAGACAACAACTTGTTTTGATGTTTGAACATATCAATCTTCTTGTGCGTTACTTGTAAACAAGTAATCACTTTGTTGAGGGTGCACTTGTTTATTGCAATTGTCGATTCTGTAGTTGAGTTAATTAATGTGCGCAATATTGTAAATAGTTCTTCAATTCTTGCCATTATGCAGAATATGGAAGATAGATGTTTGTATGTTGATGTCACAAATTTTACTTTTGTATCCTGCTGTGCATGCCAAGAGTGATCGTCCGATGCATAAATGTGCCCAAAACTACAGGATAATCAATGACTCACACAAAGATCCTAAAATAGATCAATGATTCACACAAAGATCCTAAAATAGACCCCCTTATTCAATTTCGGGTGGGTCAAAGAAGACTCCTTATAACTTCCAAAAACTCCTTATAACACCTTTACAAAAAGTCTTCTTATAACTTCCAATTACAATAAATGGAGAAAACTCCTCCACACAAAACCTAACCTTATAACTCCTTGAGTTTCCTTTATTACTCCCAATTAAAAAACTCTTAGAAAATCTTTCATAAAGTTAACCCTCCATATTTTAATGTTCTTTATGAAAATGTAATATTCTATACCAAAAATGACTAAATTAGTGGGAACCATAAATTTATACTCTCAACTATTTTCCCATATGATGCCTCGGAAAACTATTTCACGATATGATGCGGGAAATGACGTCATATATCCTTTTATATTTTTGAGAGGATTTTTAAATAATGGAGCATGAGCAATATAAAAATGAAGATCCTCTGATTAATTTTCAAGTCTGGAGTATTACCAAGTCGATCTCCGCTCTCTACACATATTCCATGCAAGCTTGACCCTTTATCAAAACCTCCAACGTTGAATGAGCCGCTGGATAAATTCGGATTCTACAGTAAACCCTCGGTGACTCTCTTTCTCCAACATTTTTATGGGAAGGGTTGTGGTCCATTGCTCGCGGGCTTAATTAATTTACAAACAAACTTTGCCTACTTCATTCACTCCAGTGCATTTGAAGAAGTGAAACAAACGATAATTGGACAAACGAGAAGCTTCCTTTCATTGCAATGACAGCGAAGATTTAGCGTGGCTTCTTCATTGGACAATTCTTCGTCCTTAGCCGCCTCCACTGGATCGGATCTCCTGTGTGGACATCAAGGCTCTTTCCTCTGCGATCACCAGCAAACCGGACGAAACAAAGTCGCGTTTTCTCTTTCACAGCGAACCGAGCAACCCTCGTTCTCCTATGCGCGCGAGTTTCTCCTCCTCACGGACTGGTTTTCTCCTCCGGGCTGACAAAAGAATGCCACTAAACGGTCTTTCTCTCAGCAACACTCTCACGGCAAACAACAATAGTCTCTTATGACAAACAACGTTCAAATGGGCGCATAGCGCAGAAAAGAGCACTTGTAGACTGGCTTCTTTGACCAGCGACAGAGCACCCTCGGCTACCTTTTCTGGATGGATGGTGTGCGTGAACCCTCTGCACAATATTATTTTGTAGCTTGGCAGACAGATAGGAAAACGACTTCAGTTTCAACATAGCAAAGCCTTCCAAAACTACATGATCTACCATGCCCTAAAAAATTATAAGAATTGATAAACTACCAGGCTCATAAGATCAATATGCTCTGATACCACTGTTAGATTCAAAATGAAGAAAAGAGAAGAAACATAATGTAAATAATTGAAGCAATCAATAAATCATGATGAACAGAGATAAATAAACAAAGGCAGAAAAGGCATACTCTATTCATCCATGCTTCTGTAAATCATCATGTACATAGATGTACATATATAATACAAAAGACCATAACTGTCATGTAACTGAATAACAGTTAGGTTAACTTAACTAACAAACTAACTTATGATTAGTGTTTTAACAGACCTAGCTCTGATACCAACAAAAAAAATTGAGAGAGCAACCATTTTACAAAGAAATCATACAACATAATATTTTTTATTACCAAGTTATACACACATATATACTTATATATATAGTTGGCTTGAGATCCAACAAATTCTAATCTTCGAGAGAGGTTGAGAGAATCTCTCAACAACCTCAACAGACCCAAACCAATCTATTAAAGCAAGCATAATCCTAGCACAATAATGAAGTTGTTCAGCTCTTTTCCACATTCATATGAAAAACTTAATTCCAAAATACATGAGAGTAGATATTTCTCTAGAACACTTCATCCTTCACTTACCTAATAAATGCAAATTCACCTATCTCATCTAAGTGCATTTATGATACCTATTCACTATTAGATTGGTCAAACAAGGGAGAAATTACTGCATTTAACACTCCCCCTTAATTTGCACCATTACAAAAATTAACACAAACAATGCCTAAGTGTTGTCTCTAAAATTCAAAAGTATTTATTCCCAATGGCTTGGTGAAAGTATATGTTAATTGTTCTTTCGAACCACAAAACTATAGCATAATGATACCATCATTGACAAGCTCGCAAATGAAATGATAGCGAGTGTCAATAGTATTTATTCCCAATGACTTTGTGAAAATATCTGTTAATTGTTCTTTCGAACCACAAAACTATACCATAATGCTACCATCGTTGACAAGCTTGCAAATGAAATGATATCAAGTGTCAATGTGTTTACTCTCGCAATGAAATACATGATTCTTAGCTAATGCAATTGTTGAAGTGTTGTCACAAAAGATGATCCTTCTCATCCAAAGTGCATGACATGATGTTGAATTTGTTGCCACATACTCTGTTTATGTTGAAAATGTTGTGACAAATGGTTGTTTCTTAGAAGCCCATGAAATTAAACATGTACCCAACAAAAATGTGTACCCTGAAGTACTTTTCCTGTAATCAATGCTACGTACAAAATCATTATCTGTATATCCAATAAGTAAATCATATTCTGAATTGGAATACCAAATTCCATAATCTGTTATACCTGCAATATACCTCAAAATTATTTTTCCAACTTTCCAATGAAAGATTTTGGGATTTTCCATAAATCTCGAAATTAAACTCACTGGATATACGATATCTAGCTGAGTAGTTGTAAGGTGCATGAGGCTGCCTACAAGCCTCTTATATAGAATATAGAGTATAATCAACTGTTGTTCCTTGATCTTGTTTTCTTAGCTTTGTACATGTTGCAATTGGTGTATCTGTTGGCTTGCATTTGTTCATTTTGAACCTTTTCAAAATATTTGTGCCATATTTTTGCTGAGAAGTAAAATTCTCTTTTCATATTGTTCAACTTCAATTCCCAGAAAATACTTCATAAAACAAATATCATTCATTTCAAATTCACTTTGCATGGCTTCTTTGAAATCATTCAACAAGAAATTTCATGTATAAATCATGTCATCAACATAGAGACAAACTATCAAAGTATTACATGTCTGGTCTCTTTTGGTGTAAAGTGTGTGTTCATTGTTGCTCATGTTGAACCCATTGTTGAGAAAATAGGAATCAATGCGACTGTACCAAGCTCTTGGATCTTGCTTCAAACCATATAGTGTTTTCTTCAACCTGTATACTTTGTACTCTTTACCTTTGATCTGGAATCCTGGTGGTTGATCCACATAAACTTCTTCCTCTAAAATGCCATTTAGAAAGGTTGATTTGACGTTCATTTGATATATTTCCATTTGTTTTTCACTGGAACTTCCAAAACTACTCTGACAATATCCAAATGTGCTATTGGAGTAAATGTTTCTCCATAGTCAATATCGGGTTGTTGAGAAAACCCTTTTGCTACAAGTCTTTCCTTGTGCTTATCTACTTTTCCTTTCTCATTGAATTTTATCTTATATACCCATTTAACTCTAATGTTGGTTCTACCTGTAGGGAGATCTACAATATCTCATGTGTCGTTTCTTTCAATTGCTTCAATTTATTCGTTCACTACATCAACCCATTTTTCTTCCTTGATTGTTTCTTCAAAATAGACTGGTTGACAGGATTAAAAAAATAAATGTGTTTGTTGATCCATGACATCATTATGCTCATTAATTTCTCTCAAGCTGCTTGTTTTATGGTTCCTTAAATTTTCTATAGTGAGATCAGAATCATCACTAGATGAAGAAGAACTATGCGCGTTTGTTCTCCTTGGCTTTGTACTTGAAACCTTGGAAGTCTTGGTGGAGAAGCTTGTTGTCCTATACCTTCCACATGTTTATCTTCCTGTATAGAAGGAATCTAATCTACAATCATTTCATTTATCTGGTTATCCCAATATTTGTATTCTTGGAATTTAACATCTCCACTTACTATCAACTTCATAGTAATAGGATTGTACAACTTGTATGTTTTAGAATGCTCACTATATCCAACAAATATACATTTTTCACTTCTATCATCAAGCTTTCTCCTCAACTCTTGATGAACATGAGCATAGGCTACACAACCAAAAACTTTAAAATGAGAAACACTAGATTTCATACCACTCCAAGTGTCTTGAGGGACTTGATCTTTCACACTGTTGATTGGTGACAAATTCAAAATATAGACTGAGCATGCCACTGCTTCACCCGAGTATTCATTTGACAAATATTTGGCCTTCAATGTACTTCTGGCCATATTCATTATTGTATGATTCTTCATTTCAGCTATTTCATTATGTTGTGGAGTGTATCTTTTGGTAAATTGTCTCTTGATCCCATGCTTCTTGCAATATGTTATAAATTATTTGGAGTCATACTCACCTCCTCGATCTGATCTTAGTACCTTGATGTACTTCCCACTAAGTCTCTTTGTCAAAGATTTAAATTCTCTGAATTTTTCAAATGTTTCTGATTTGTGCTTGAGAAAATACACTGAAGCTTTCCTCCTAAAATCATCAATCAATGTTAGAAGCATAGTTACCAACTTAATGAGAATTGTGACCTCAAAACGAGAACTCTCGCCCAAAAAAACCCATATTTTTGTATAAAAAAACATTAAAATCAACCCCCAAATCAAAAGGTGGTGCTACCTGCAGCACCATTTTTTCAAAAGGGTCAAAATTACAACATTTTTCAGGCATGACCTTCAAAACTCATACTAGTCTAGAAAAACCTTAAAATTAACACCTAAATAAAAAAGTGGCGCTAACTAAAAAAAAATCTAAACGTTAAAATTATGGATAATTACTACATAAATGAAACCGTGGTTTTGACAATAGATCCCTATGCAAAACAAAACCCAAAATTTGATACAAAATGATCACTTTAAAATTTATTTATTAATTTTTTTTCTTATATTTACAGTGAAAAATAAATAAATAAAAATGAGAAAATCTTGGCAATTTTTTTAAGTGAAGTAAGAAAACACATATTAAAAAAAATCAAAACCCAAATTAAACAAAAAAGAAAAACATTAAAAAAAGGGTGGAAAAAAAAGCCTAAAAAAACAAAAAAAAAACAAATTTCCCCAA
>ML798381.1:249736-266596 GCA_009831015.1 Picea engelmannii | reverse complement strand
CCTAAAAGAACAAAAATATGTAGAAAACACTAAAACAATCTTTAAAAAAAATTGAAATTTAAACAAGATATTAAAAATGTTCTAAAATTTAAAAAAAAAATCCAAAAAAACGAAAAAAAAAACCTAAATTGAAATATAAATTTCATTAAAAAAAAAAACTACATACATGTAGTTTACATGTATATGATGATCATCATGGTGATGATGATGATTAACATTCACTGAGACTAAATTGGCCTATCAGGCCTTAAGAAGGTAAGCGATTACTTGTGATTCTTTAGAATTTTGTTTCTGTGCTCAAAAAACATTAAGAGAAGCTTTCCAAGATCACCAGACTTTTGTTGAGTTAAGAGGTTAGGAATGTTGGTAGTGTGACAAATATTTTGAAAATGAGATCTAATATGGGTATAGGTTGGACAATCCAAGACAAAGTGCTTTTCATCTTCAACCTTCTTAGTGTCAGAAAGGTGACACACTCTTTCATCCCATGGTGTTTTAGGAATTGACCAACGCCCAGTTTCACTATGGAGCTCATGAGAATTTGTTCTTATCTTAGAAATGCTTATTGTTTCTTTACACTTGAAAAAACAGATAGATAATTTTGATCTTATATATTAGTGTTGATTACATCCTTATAATACCTTAATTTTTTTTTTCCTCTAACTCTTTGTCACACCACATTTTCTCCTTAAAGTTTGATTTGACATTTTTTTAATAGTATCTTTATTCTACAAAATGGTATCTTCCATGATTCCTCAATAGTTTATCCAAGATCGGGCATCTTTATTCCATCCCCGCTTGAGTCGATGGTGGTTATGACTCGATTTTGAAGCAATTTTAGGAAGCCTCTTATCTTCCATGTTGTTTAACTTGTTCTTATACATTAGGTATCTAGTCATAGCCATGCTCTCAATGGGGGAGAGGCTTATTTCTAAGAGGAGGATGGGATATGGCATGTTTTCTTTAATTTTGTTATTATATGTTATAAAATTCTTTTGTATTTTCTCTATCTCTGTCCAAGATTCATGAGAGATACTACAACCCCAGATTTCGCATCCATAAAGAATAACAGGTGTAAGAAGAGTCTCAAAGAGGAGTTTCTTCTTATCCCTACTCCAAATATCAACTGATTTACAATTGTTTTCAAGCCCATAATAAGCTTTTCATCCCCCAATAATCTTTTTTCGCAATGCTATAATTCCAATTGAGCTTGTGGTGAATATCAATTCCAAGATATTTGTATGAATTCACTTCCTCCAAGTTATTTTTGTCATATACAAAGGTATTCTAAGGGAACTTATTGGATTTAATAATCATGTGTTTGACAAAACAGGTATTCCAACAGAGGAAGAACACCTTCATTTACCACTCACACAACCAAATAAAATATAAACACGTCGATGTTTTGACGTGGTAAAACCCTATGAGGAAACATCCACGGCCCTAGCAAACGCGGCCACTTGGAGTAGTTTTGATCTGGATTATTTTTGGCACGAAATGAGAGTGGAGATATAATAAAGAAATGCACAGAGATATCGCGTATATCCAGTAATATAACAGAAATATATCAGAGATGCAACCATAAACACAGAGATACAAAATTACACGATTTCTATTAACGAAAGAAATGTAGAGAGACTGTAAAAATACAGAGTGAAAGACTTGCTAGAATGGTGACAGCTTATCTCTGAGAAGAGATGTGACGGCTACTCGCATTCGCAAGAAGATGATTACAATGAGGCTCTAAAGACCATTTTACAATAAACAAGAATGCCAAAAGTCCTAGACATCCAAAAACCTAACCCTAGGAGATGAAGCACCAAAAGTCATGTGGGCCCCGTTTGGGTAAGTTAGTACATCAACTTCCCGGGGTCATAACTTTTGCATATGATCTCCATTTTGGGCGTATGATAGCTCGTTGGAAAGGTATCGTCGAGGAGATTCATTTTGGGGGATCAATTATGCCTTCAGATATCATTGAGAACCTAGATCTCTAAAAACCTTCATTTAGGCCCTCAAAATGGCCTCAGAAGTTAAAACCTACTAAAAATAGTAATTTGCCAAAATTGCCAGAAAACTGTTTTGAGTCAGTCGGAAAAGGTGGGTGGCCACCGATATCCACCTGGATCAAGTTTATCAATGAAAAAGAAAAATATTACAGATATATTTTACAAGAGAGTTTCTCACAAATCGATCATTGGCAAATGACCCTCCATTCTCTTTAAATAGAGATCATGGACCAAACGGGTGTTAAGCCACAGATCAATGGTTGTTAAGATCGAGGATAATATGAATCGTCATATCACTCTATGTCAGGAACATATTGTGACTGTCGAATTTCCTAACTACAAATGCATACTAATGCATACTAAGGAAACACACTTTTACCTAACGACACATTAGACCAAGTAGATCTTAACTAACTCCTAAGTGTCTAAATATCCTAGCATCCCCCCTTAAGAACAACTTGGGATAGGATTGAAGGATTTACAATAGTGACACAATAGGAGAAGGAAGGAGGCATTAGAGCCTATCCCTCCTTAATGACAACTTCCTGAACTTCTAACATAGATCTAAGTTTGGAAAACTTTGCTTATGTAAGAGACTTTGTGAAAATGTCTGCAACTTGATATTCTGTAGGGAAAAAGAGCACTTCAATAACTTGATCATGAATGAGATTTCGGATGAAGTGCATTTGTAGCTCGATGTGCTTGTTGCACTGATGTTGAACTGGGTCTTTGGCGAGCTTGATGGCACTCTGATTGTCACACCAAAGGCTGGTCGGATGCTACTGCTGGAATCCAAACTCTGAAAGGCATTGTCGAAGCCACAAGGCTTCCTGACTTGCATTTATCATTGCTAAGTGCTCTTTTTTTGTAGAATAAAGTGCAATATCACGTTGTTTCTTACAGGCCCAAGTGACCAGTCCTGAACTAAGGATGAAAACATAACTTGTAGTAGACTTCTAATCATCAAGGTCATTGGCCCAATATGAATCAGTGAAACCAACCAATAAAGGAGTCCCTACTGAAATGTAATATATATCGAATTGGACTGTACCATGAACATAGAGAAATATCCTTTTAGCTTCTTTCCAATGGCTTTCATGGGGTGTTTTCATATACCAAGCAACAAGACCAACAACAAAGGAAAGATCGGGACAGGTATGAGTCAATTATAAGAGGCTACCAACTAACTGACAGTGCAGGGTGGCATCAACTTTGGGAGAATTATAGGTGGTAGTAATATTGACTCTAGAATGGAAGGGAGAAGGGTCTAGTTTACAATCATCCATGTGAAAGAGACGAAGAAGGTCACAAGCATACTTAGACTGGGAAATAAAAATTCCTTCATTGGTTTGCAAAACTTGGAGGCCAAGGAAATAGTGCAAAAAACCTAAGTCTGTCATTTCAAATTTCTTCTTAAGGATGATTTTCACATGGTTTAAAAGTTTTGAGTCACTACTAGTAAGGATAAGGTCATCAACATAAAGGAAAAGGATTATGAGATGGCTTCCTACTTTCTTGGTATAGTTTTAGGATCAAAATGACATCCAAAGAATCTGATGTCAATAAGAAAGTTTTCCATTTTTGCATACCAAGCTCGGGGAGCTTGCTTAATACCATAAAGAGATTTATTAAGGCGACAAACAAGGCTAGAGTCATTCTGGATATATCTAGGAGGTTGTTCCATGTAGATTTCTTCTTGCAAATCTTCGTGCAAGAAGGCGAATTTAACATCCATCTGATGGACCTCCCATTTATGTGAGGCAACAAGAACAAGAACAAGGCAGATGGAATTAATTTTGGCTACAGGGGGAAAGGTTTCATTATAGTCAATTCCATCAATTTGGAAAAAATCCTTTGGCAACTAACCGAGCTTTGTGTCTTTCAACACTTCCATCTGATGCATACTTAGTTCTATAGACCCATTTACATATGAAAAGTTTTCTTCCTTTTGGAAGAGGTACAAGATCCCAAGTATCGTTGGACATTAAAGAACAATACTCTTCATTCATTGTTATATCCCAATATGGATGACCTAAAGCTTCTGCAAATGTCTCTGGATCATGAGTCTCTAAAACTTGAGCCAAAAGAGAAGAGGCTCACTGGAACTGTGAGCGTGTATGACGTTGATCTGAAGGATCACCGACAAGATCACCAACTACTTCTTGTGTTGAACAGACCCATCTAGGAAGCAGTGGAGTTGGTGCTGGTTCAGGGTCAAAGGACTCATCTGGAGGAAGGTGAGAAGGCAGAAGTAGATTTTCATCCTCACTATCATCATCTAAAGAAGAAACCAGAATACGAACATAAGAAGGCACAAATGCCGAAGATGGATCGTAGGCTGAAGAAGGCTCTGATACCATGTTCGATAAGATAGGTATTCCAAGAGAGTTTTGAAATTTCGTTTTGATACAACCAATAGAGATAGTGTACTAAAACATTATTAAACATTATTTGTCAAAGATTAATTACAAACACTATAATAGATGATGCGATGCCAGAATGTTAACATACATAGTTTAAGAGAAATAAAATTTTAAAATTAACATTACCAAGTTTTAATTTTGACCATTCATATATAAATGTTATTTTACATTTTAAAAATAATTATTTGAATTTAGAATTAAGTAAATTAATTTCACATTATCATGTTAATGTAATTTTTAAATTTCTAACATTCAAATTTATTAAGTATTAATTTTCATATATATATATATATATATATATATATATATATACATATATATATAATTCTAGGGTCTACCGGATGGGATGTTTGCTCGACCGTCAAGAGTAACACTAGGCACACGTAGACCTACACCAACTTTGAAGTAACAAGTGAACACCATTATGAATTCCTCTCACATCCCTTCGGAAGTTGTTGGCCATATCTCATCTATGTAGGTGGATGTATGCCAAGAATTAACGCAAAGGGAAAAATCAATTTACGATGATCAAGGTAATATTGTTGCCATTACTCCTCTTTGTGATCTTAGTGCAAATGAGGATCACCTCCAATAGGACTCTGCCATTTCACGCCGAGATCACAATACACTAAGTCCATCGCGATTTGAAGACGATCACTGTGAAGGAAGGGGAATTGAATGTTGGTTGTTCTTCATATGAGATATCATCGATATTCAATATATAATTACAATAATAAGTGTTCCATATATAGGGAACATAAGGTGACTATCCATGAAAGGATGCGTCCCTTGAATAGTCAATAACTATTTATTATTATGATTTACTTATTATATACTATATTTAATAATCAATAATAATTATATTATTAATTATTATCTTTAGAGAATGTCTTCCTGATGTTGTCAAAACATCAACACTCCCTCTCAACGAGGGATACATTCTGCAACATGCCACTCTTGTCATTGAAGTATACAAACTTCACCCTAGACTCATGACACTTGTATGTCAGTCTTGGGAGACATCTCTCTCCCACTTGAACCAAGGAGAAACTCCTTTTGCGATTCTCCCTCTGAGCCAATTAACTCTCTCTAAGATTAGGCTCACTTTGGGTCCACATGTAATAACATATAGCATCTTGAGTCTTTATCATTCCTTGTCAAATCACCATGACTAGGACAAAGACTACACTAGGATCTTTCACCACAAGCACACACCTATGAGTGAATGTCGGCTTGATGCTAACTGACACGTGAAAATCATTTCAAGCACCTCGAGTCCATATTATTCCTTTTCATGATCAAGGAAGGACTATGTCTGGGCCCATTTATCACAAGTGCACCTTTGTGATAAATGTATCCTATCTCCCTTGGTCTGCAGCCCAATATAGGTGAAGTTATGCTCGATGATGAAACATCAACACTCCCTCTTAGCTAGGGAGGTATCTTTCCATATTAATACACAACTACTATCCAGAGACACACAGTCTCTGCCAATGGTACAAAACCACCATAGCAGTAAAAGATTTGTCACACATGGCACTTCCATGTGGACTTCTAGAGGCTACTCCCTCTAGGAACACTTAGGGTCAACTCCCCATAGTGTGAGACATCAAGGGTCAACTCCCTTGACATGTCCTCATGTTCTCTCCACATGGGACGATGGGCTATAAGCCCAAGTGAACTTATTCCTTATCGAATAAGTTTTCCACTTATCCCTTCTCGAATAAGTGTCTTCATAAATCAACTCAAATCAATTCACAAAGGAGTACGATCTGGATAAAGTTTGTCACACATGGAACTCCATGTTGACTTCTAGAGGCTACACCCTCTAGAAACACTAGGGTCAACTCCCATAGTGTATGACATCAAGGATCAACTCCCTTGACATGTCCTCATGTGCTCTCCACATGGAACGTTGGGTTATAAGCCGAACCACACTTATTCCTTATCGAATAAGTGTTCCACTTATCCCTTCTCGGATAAGTGTCCTCACAGATCAACTCAACTCAATTCACAGAGGAGTACGATCTAGAGAAAGTTTGTCACACATGACACTCCATGTGGACTTATAAAGGCTACACCCTCTAGAAATACTAGGGTCAACTCCCATAGTGTATGACATCAAGGGTCAACTCCCTTGACATATCCTCATGTGCTCTCCACACGGGACGTTGGGTTATAAGCCCAACCACACTTATCCCTTCTCGGATAAGTGTCATCATAGATCAAATCAACTCAGTCACAGAGGAGTACGATCTGGAGAATGTCTCAGGAAGCTACAAACATAAATACTCCCTCTCAGTGAGGGAGGCATTCTCTGCCACGCCAAGTCTATCACGGAAGTACTTAAACTTCATCCTGGTTTGGTAAGAACATCAACAACCTGCTCATCTGTAGGAAGATACTGCATCAATACTTCCTTCCTCTGCACCATGTCTCAGATGTAATGGTACTTGATCTCAATGTGGTTTGATTTGTTATGAAACACTGGATTATCAAAGATCATCACACAACTTTGGTTACCATAATGAATAATGGTGGAATCCAGCACATGTTCGAATAAATCGACACGGAGCTTGTGAAGCCACACTACTTCACGAACTGTCATAATTAATGCAATGTACTCTACTTATGTTGTGATCAAAGTCACAGAAGTTTGTTTCCTTCTACACCAAGAAACCATGGAAGATACCAAAGTGAAGCAACACCTGAAGGTGATCTTTCTTTCCACTGCGCTCCCTGCCTAATCAGAGTCAATATATTCTTTCCATATCATATCAATACTGGAAGTATATCTCATACCATGTCAAACTGTGCCTCGCAAGTATCTCAACACATGTTGCGCACTCACTGCATAGCAATTATTTGGTATGGTGTTAACCAGATACATCAGTTATCCAACCAACTGTCTATACAGAGTTGGATCAATTTCATCATAATCGGAAGAAGACACACTTAGTTTCTTTATATTCGTGATCATTGGTGTAGCCACGGGCTTCAAGTTCAGTATCTCAAACTTCTTGAATATCTCAATTGTGTACTTCCCCTAACTTAGGAAGATCTCATCAGTTCTCTGCCACACCTCTAGTCCCAAGAAGTAGTGCATCATACCAAGGTCCTTCATCTCGAACTCAAAGGCCAACACATACTTTCATTCAATAATAAGGCTCTCTATACCTTTGGTATGGCTTAATCAAGTTCAAAAATAAATAAAAGAAAATTTGACAAAAAATAAAAATTTAAAGAAATCAAAGAAATTGGAGGGATCAAATAATTCATAGAGATTGACTCGGGGAGAAATCAAATAATTCATAGATATTTATAGGAGTAATATATTTGGGGATTGGGATGGGGGGTTGTGAAATCAAATAATTCATAGAGATTGATGGGGGAAAAGAAATAAAATAATTCATAAAGATTGATAGGAGTACCATATTTAGAGATCACGTGTCAAAGGGGGGGGAATCAAATAATTAAAATAGCTTAATAGGAGCACCATGTTTGGATATTGGGGGGGGATATTAGGATCAATCTCGAAATATGATACTCCTATCAATCTATTTAAATTATTTGATTTCCCACCCCGACACGATCTCCAGATTTTGTACTCCTATTAATCTATATGAATTATTTGATTTCTCCCCCCCCCTAACCTCATGGACCAATATCCAAATATGGTACTACTATCAATCTATATGCATTATTTCATCCTCCCCTATTAATCTCTATGAATTATTTGATCCCCCCCTCGCCAAAGTGATCTGATCTCCAAATCTAGTACTCCTATGAATCTCTATGAATTACTCAATTTCTTCCCCCACCCTATCCATATCCAAATCTAGTACTCATATCAATATCTATTAATTATTTTGTTCCCTCCCTATTCCTTCCTCTATCTCTATATATCTCTCTATCCACACATAAGTTGGAGGAGGAAGGCCTTGATTTGATAGTCAAGGTTGATTTCCTAATTAGGACAATTAATTATTCTATTCCCTCCCTGTTCCTTTCTCGATCTCAAAATTGCTCTCTATCCACACATAAGTTGGAGGAGGAAGGCCTTGATTTGATAGTAAAGGTTGATATTCAAATTAGGACAATGAAAGAGGAAAGAAAATGAATGATCCAGATTTAGGAGTGGAACGAGCTGATTAGCAGACTGAATATCATAAACACAAATATAGGAAGAATAACACAACTATCCAGTGAAAAATATCTTCTATTAAATAATTAAATAGGTTGAAACTATAAAATTGTAGAATTGAAACTTGCTCGAATGGTGGTAGCTATATCTGAGAAGAGATGTGGCTGCTACATGCATCCGCCTGAGCAAAATGGATTACAATGAGTATCCAGAGGACCTTTTCATATTACTCATGAATGCCAAAACCCTAGACATCCAAAATCATAACCCTAGAAGGTGAAACACCAAAATTCATGTGGGCCATATGGGTAAGTTGGTGTAATTTGGTACCTCAACATCCTAGGGTCATAAATTTTGCATACGAGTTTTGTTTTAGGCGTGTGATAGCCCGTTGGAAAGGTCTTTCAGAGAAATACACATTCCACCGTCAGACTTTGACTCTATCTACAATCTGACTGTGGCAAGTAAAAAAACAACGTTTAGGACCCCAAAACAACCCTAGAAGTACAACCAGATGTGTTGACATGAAAACATACAAAATAAACTAGTTAGATTAGGCGAGAGGTCACCCGTATCCACCTGGAGAATGTGTGAGGCTTTAGATAGCCCCTGAAGTGTATAAATCACAATTATAAAGCAATACAGAAAGACGTGTTGAACAAAAAATGGACACAAGGAGTGAGTTGGAAGAGGTGGGTGGCCACCAATATCCATATGGATCAATGAAAAGGGAATCTAATTTGAAGATTAGGATGGATCACTGAATCGGGTCGATCATGATTTGTGGAAAGATTTTAAATTTCAAGAGAAGTGTTTAAAGCTAGAACAAAGGCCTTGAATATTCAAAAATTTTGAACCAAATCTAAGGTTTCTCAAAGGAAATAAAACAAATAAAAATAAAAATCGAATTCAAGGTGAAAAAAGAAAGGCTTTAGGAAGAGGATATAAAAATTGAACTCAAACTTTGAAAGAAATAGGGGTTGATTTTGGAATCGGGAGAAAACTTAGCAAATGGAATTGATAGAGCCTAATTTTATGATCAATCCCAATCTAAAAATCTATTGGCGCAGATGCAACACACGATGGGGGATTTCCATGAACGGGGATTCACTCGGATTTATGGGCAGGGGAAACATTGATGCCCTAATATATCACATAATTTTTCTCTAGACAATAATCCAATTATTGGTACAATTGGAACTATTGGATCAAATTCTAATACTCCTTTGGTCTCCTTTCTGAGAAATAATATTAAATCCCTATCCATTCATTGATCCAGTCCTTGATGCGGAGAGGCAAGTGAAGTGATTCATGAAATACCATACCAAGCCTAATTTAAGAGTGAAGGTGAAATAGACTAAAAGTAAAATCAACTAATGAAAAAGGTTTAAGGAAAGAGATCAAAATTCAATTCTTATTTTAGTACTTTTTTGTTTGTAACAAGAACACCATTCATATAATATAAAAGACAAGAAAAAAATTAGCTTCAAAACTTTCATATATGCATATAAGATTATTAAAAATAAGTATCAATTTAAATAATATATTTTCACCAAGATTAGTGAGGTGCTCTAGAAGTGAGTATGGGGATATTTTGAGGCATTAGGTTATGTTAGATAAATCTACATTAAAAAATCAAAGTCCACTCAATTAAGAAAATAACAATAATAAAAATAAAAATAAAGTGTCTCAATTGAAAAAAATTAAAAACAATTACATACACCAAGTAAAAGTTGACATGGAATGAAATAATAATAATAATAATCACATCTTAATAATTAAATGAGAAAATAAAATTAAGATACTATAAGGAGGTATCAACCCTAATCTAGAAAATAAAAGGTATCTCTCTTTTGACTAGAATAAAGAAGAAAATTAACTTCACTAAAATAAGAACAAACTCTCATGAGCTCCATAGTAAAACATCTCTCTTTTGACTAGAGTAAAGAAGAAAATTAACCTCACTAAAATAAGAACAAACTCTCATGAGCTCCATAATAAAACAAGGGCTTGAACAATTCATAGAATTTTCCATTTATGTGTCATATTTGTGACACTACTAAAGTTGAAGATGAAAAGCACCTTCTCTTAAAATGCACTTTTCTAACCTTTTAAAATGTTAAAATTATAGTGATTTAAAAATGTTTCTCGCAAAAATTTTGAAGTAAAAAATAAATTTTTAAATAAAACTAAATAATTCCTTAGATATTAACTAGATTTTTTTTTTTGAGACTTTGACTAGATTGATAAATCACAAAAATACCGACAAGATTTAAATCAAAAATCAAATAGAAACTGAAGGGTGAAGAGTTTAAGAAACTTCCTTGGTAAAGAGTTGAAAAGTACGCTGGACTTATTTTCCTGCCAAAAACAAAAAATTACACTGCAACCTAGATTAGAACACTAGGCCCAAGATATTAGTGGATTCAACCTCGTCGACCGATCCCGCTTCTCCCAAAGAGTCACTAGACACAGGTTTACGGGCTGGCGCAAGAGAAGCAAATATTGTGGAATACTATTTTCAAGATACTAGTGGATTCGACCATGTCGACAGACTCCAGTTATCTCAAAGAGTCATTAAGCAGAGATTTACAGGCTGGTTTGGTTTAGAGGAAGAAAATATTGTGGATGTTAATCATCATTGTCATTATATTTATATTTGACTAACCTATAATAATATTATTAATTTTTATAAGTATTTTTAATTAAAAGTTTTTCTCAAATATATATAATAGGGTTTCAGTTTTTCTTATAAATTATAATTTCATTTTATTAATAAAACTTTTGACAATTAAATTAGGGAAAAATATAATTTATTTTAAGATAATTAAAATTTCTAAACTTAAAAAAACAAAATTTAAGAAAAAAAAATTAAAAAATTGAATTCATTTTTTTATTTTAATTATATCTGATACCAACCATACATTGTAATCACATTTGAAATTGTTTCACAATTATAAAACTTCATCTAGTCTAGTGGGTTAGTTCTAGTGGATGAGTTCTATGGTTATGAGGTACGAAGTTAAGTCCCCAACCATCGATTTATTGATATTGTTGAGATTGTTAAACCTCACTTGATGTCCACACCAAATTAGACCCAGTATATTTAAATAAAATACACACATCAAATCTGTTTCCACACAATTCCACATAGAATAGCCATTGCTTTATGAAACTATCATCCATACATAATTGCTTCTGACAATTGCTTTTAAGGAACCATAGTCATTTCTTTCAGGAACCATCATCCATACACAATTGCTTTTCATGTAAGGTTTGTTTTCTTTCAAGAAAACTTGTGTATTCATTTTTCCCTCTTAGATTTCTTTTCGGGCCCATCCATCATATGTTATACAAACAACAGGCTCGTCTAACAAATGGCTAAATATCACTAAATATGTGAGTTCATCAATCACATGGTTGTTGGCTTATTTAGTCCACCATTGTTTTCCTCAAGATTCCATACATGTTACTTCACAGTTTTGTGTTGTTGTTATGCATGTATATTCATTAAAAAGACTCGTGTATTCATTTTCCCACAAATTTGTCTTCGGGCCTATCAATCATATGATATAAAAACAGCAGGCTAAATACGTGAGTGCACCAACCACATGGTTGTTGGTTCATTTAGTCCACCATTTTTTTTTCCAAGATTCCATACACGTTACTTCACAGATTTGTTTTATTATAGATAGGCATGGGAAATCGGGTACCAGATTATAAATTCTTCTAATTACAATTATTCAATCAATGGATGAGATTCATTATTTGGGGATTATGTTCTTGGTATGCACTAAATAAATTGGGGGTTCAACTTTAATGACTTATACATATAGGATTGTGTTATTTATAACATAAATATGAAGAGTTTAAGTGATAGGAAGGATTATGTTTTGGAGAAGATTAATAACTTATACATATAGGATTGTGTTATCTATAACATACATATGAAGAGTTTAAGTGATAGGAAGGATTATGTTTTGGAGAAGATTAATAGTCACATTTTGTATATTTATTGAGCTTCAAGATAATGTAATAATCATCATTGGTGTTACATTTTCTGCACACTCCTGCCTGACAGTGATATAAAAGCCTTGGCCTAACTCCATGATTATCTATTCTAGGTGTTTCATTTCCATAGAGGAAATGTCTCCCTGTCTGCCTCAGCTCTTTCTATCAGTCTGCTAGTCTTCCCAACGCACTCTCTATGGTTGATTCTCGACACACCTTTGTAAGGTGTCGCTCTATCACTTCCTCATGACCAGTGTTCCATGCATTCAGCCTCTTTCATCGACCGAACGACCGACCTCCTTCTTTCACCAACCTATTACTTCAAAGGAATACATGATGGTGAACCTGACCTAAACCCTAATTTATGGTTGTTGCTATGGTAAACCCTAGAACCATCACATTCCTCAAAGTAGTGCAAGTGCACCATCGCTCGACCTAAATTACGTATTCCTCACTCCCCAATCCTAATTTGTGCATGCCTCCCTCGATAGTATTCTCTCTCACGATGCTACTGGAAACCATATCACTCATGCTAGTATAAACGTCTACACTCATACAGAACCCATAAACATCACAGTGGCACTCGCCCCTCATATTTTTCATAGTGAAATATTCTACTTTTCTAGTAGAAATCTTTTAGTCGTTCTTCTCGCAAAGTACTAAAACTTTTCCAAACATTGCATAACTTGTCTCAACCATGCACTATATTTCTCTACATGTTGGTCGCATAGGGATTTGTATCAATTGAGAAAGGAGAGGGTTACTCCAATTGTAGCATGTGCTACCTTCAATCGACAAACATGCCTACAATCGACTCACAGGCTACACTCATTTTGTGAGCCATTTTGGATATTGTATGTTCATTCTATATGGTTTCTCCTAGCATTTTTCATTGTATGAAGAAGATTGAAAATAATTGGTTTCTTTTGGATATTGTATGTTCATTCTATATGTTTCTCCTAGCATTTTTCATTGTATGAAGAAGATTGAAAATAATTGGTTTCTTGTAGTTTGATATTTTTAGAAATTTGTTGGCACAGTTTGAATTATGCAAGTGAAGTTCAATTATAGAGAGTCCGTGGATTTTCATACATTGAATCATAATGGGGCGCATTGTAGCATAACCCCTCTTGGTGCAACAGTTTCTCAATATTCTTGGTGCAGTATCATTACCTTGCTATGTGTGGGCGAAGAAAGAAGACAATGCATTCTCCCATCTCCATTTTCGATGTGGTGCTAACTAGAAAGGAAAACTACAGAGAACAGGAAGATCAAGAGCACACTAATATTCAACGATATGTGGAAAGGGATTTTTGAAGAAACAACAGACCTTGGAAGAAGAAAAATCACTGAAGAAGAAGCATAATCAAACTTTGAATCTACTACCTCATAATCAAAGTCAAAGAGTAGCAGACATAGTAGTAGACCTGCTAGAGTGATTTCGACCTCAAACAAAGAATGTGAAATATGGGAAGAAAAAGAACAAAGGGCATATGTTGTGATCTCTACGATAGTAAGTGAGGAGGTGAGACATTATATTTCTTCTAGTAATGATTCTTATGGCACCTTTATGATATTTAATGACGTGTATGACACACACTATGAACTATAACTCATACAACTAATGTTGAATCTCTTCAACCTAGAGTTGAAGAATGATGACCCTATGGATTTAGCTTCAGAAATCAAAACCATAATGCATGACATTGAAGCCACTGGAGTGAAGATTGATCTCCCTCTCACATTCTTAATTAAGTTCCTCTACCCTACATATTCTCACTACCTTGAATCGCTACATGTAAGTGGTCAAATGAAATCCATCACAGTTGACAAGCTAGTGGAGAAAGTTGCAAAATGAGATAAAGCCTTTGGAAAGAAGTTATCCTCTTCAAATGGTGAGACTGAGTACCTTGATTAGAAAGACAATATTAAACCACATGATTCTTCTAGATGAGAAAGCAACATAAGAGGATGTGAACGTAGAAGAAAAAATTTCAGAGGCAGGGGGTAGACACAACCAAGGTGATAGATCCAATCTTCATTGTACCTATTGAAAAGAGAATGGGTCACATTTTCTTGAGTTCCATAGGAGAATATCAAAGAAGACATACATAATAAGAAAGAGAATAAAGGTAAGCCTTTAGAACCAACAAAAGGTAATCCACCTGAATCTACCCATTATATTGTTTCTCATTGCAATATAGGAGTAACAAAAGATTTATTTAACATACATATACTCATTGGAAATATGCATGGATTCTTGACACATGCACAACCTCTCACATGATGTTATTAATGGACTTCTTCGAAGAATTCAATGACAATGTAGATGGCATAGTGTATTTTGCAGACAAATCCAACCTCAAACCCTCAGGAATAGGCATCATCAGACTTAAGTTTCTTGGATTCCTGGATTTTCTTCTGCATAATGTGCTCTATCTTCCTAATCTGAAAAAGACCTTTCTATCCCTTGTGCACATTAGACATCAAGGCCACTATGTTCATCTGATCAATGAAAAATTTGAAGTATGAAATGATTATGATAACATGCTTGTTATGATCGGAATCGAATATGGAACACTATTGAAGTTGAATTAGACATCTTTCCATACACAAAATGTTTCATACCTCTCTGATCATGGTGAAGGTATAATGTCATCTAGTCTTTTGTGGAATGTTATATTTGTCCATATTAATTATGACAGTCTTTGTTTATTGAAAAAGAAAGGTATTTCTAGTTTTCCTATTACTCCTAGGAAATTGAGGCAATGTGGTGTTTGTATCATTTGAAAGCATAACAAACAACCATTTGATGATTCTACTTCCAGAGCATGTAGAAAACTTGAACTAATTCATTTTTATTTGTGAGTTTGTATGTTTGTTCTTTCTACAAATGGAAATAAATATATCATGTCTTTTATTGATGATTACACCAGGATGGTATACTCGCTGAAAGATAAATCATAATCTTTTGAAACAATTAAAATTTTACATGTATGGATTCAAAATGGAGATTAGTCTTGTATTGGCTCCATTCACACTCATAATGGACGATAATATACATTTAATGAATTTTAAAATTACCTTCGCCAACATGGGATTAAGCATCAAACCATAGTTCCATACAATCCTCAAAAAAATGGTGTACCTAATGAATGAACATGACACTACTAAATATGGTTCATTCCATGATGTTTTTCAAGAATTTTAAATTGATGTTTTGGGCTGATGTAGTTCTATGTGCAGTTTATGTAAAAAAAGTGTCCATCTCATGCTCTTAAAAACAAGACTACTTATGAAATTTGGTATGGCCACATTCCTTCTGTGAAGCATCTCAGGGTCTTTGGTTCCACATTCTATGCCTTGATTCCTAAGGAGAAAAGAAGAAATATTTATGCAAGGAGTTGGAAGTGCATATTCTTGGGGTACTCAAATACCACCAAGGGATATCATCTTTATGATGAGACAAAAAAGAAATTATTCATTTCCATAGGTGTGATGTTTCTTCAATCCTCCAAGAAAGACAAAACTATTGAGAGACAACTTGATCATCTAGATAGATTCACTAGTGTAAAGACATATCATGAATTTGATGATGAGATTCCACATCTTAAAGGGGGGGTCCCTATTTTGGGTCAATCTCTGGAATATCCTTTTGAAGCCCAGTCTTCCCCACACGAAGAAGTTCATGCCACTTCATCAAAACATGAAGTTCATTTTGATGATGTGATCGAGAGGATTGAAAAAATGAGGCTTGATTAGAACTCAACACCATCTCAATCATCTCAGCAATCTGGAACATCTCAAAAAATGCCACCAAAATGGCTCACAAAAACACTTGAAAGTGTTCATCATGATGTTATTGGAAAGACAGGAACCAGAATGTCTTCAAGACAATATGGAGGTAATATAGATAATTCAAATGCAGGTGATGTAGATGACATGGATGTTTCATATTATTGTGAGTTGAGTTTATCTACTAATCTTGAACCAACTTCCTTTAAAAAAGCCACTTCTCATGATGAATGGAAAAAATGCATGCAGAAGGAATATGATGCTCTCATAAAGAACGGGACATGGAAGTTGGTGGACCCTCAATTTGGAACCAAACTAATCAACTCCAAGTGGTTATTCAAGAACCAATACATATTAGATGGCTCGCTTGACAAGCACAAAGAAAGGCTCATTGATCCGGATTATTTTCAGCACGAAATGAGAGTGGAGATATAATAAAGAAATGCACAGAGATATTGCAGATATTCAATAATATAAC
>ML798381.1:229929-246418 GCA_009831015.1 Picea engelmannii | reverse complement strand
TGTGAAGAACATTGGTCTACTGCAAAAAGAGCTCTAAAATACTTGAAAGGAACTCAATATTTTGCACTAAGGTACTTTAAGGTGGATAACTTCAACCTATTCAGATATTATGATTCATACTTTGTTGGGGATAAGAAAAATGGAGTATCAACTTCAGGTTATCTCATGAATATTGAATCAAAAATTGTCTCCTAGGGATCACACAAACAATCAGTTCGAGCAGATTCCACAACAATGGAAGAATATGTGGCAATTGTAGAAGCAACGAATGAGATTATGTGGCTTATAAAAATGCTTGAATATTTGCAGAAGAAACAAGTGAATTCTACTCCTCTTCTAGTTGACAATCTATTTTTTTTTAAGGTCATGGCCAAGCCAGACACCAAATTGGTGTATGAGACCCCCTTGTTTGTGGGATAAGGGACTGCCTCCCTCCACCCAATGATTTAACTAGTAAAGTCTACGGAGGTATACACACCCTACCCCCCTTTTGATTTGAACTTGTGACCTCTTAAGAGGAAACACATGTTGTTAACCATTAAGTTGGCCAAGAATCCTAGATTCTATGATCATACAAAGCACATCAACACAAAGTATCGTATGATTCGATATCATGTAGAGGCCAATACTATTCACTTGAGACACTGTTCCACAAATGAGCAAATTGCGGACATCTTCACTGAAGCGTTTGGAAAATAAAATTTTGAGAAGTTTAGAACAATGTTTGGACTCACACATACCCCTTTGTATTAAAGGGGGGAATGTTGGACACGTAATTATTGGGATTCCGTTACTTGTAACATAAATATGAAGAGCCATAGATGATAGGAAGGGTCATGTGTTGGAGAAGACCAAGAGTTACATTTTGAATATTTATTGAGCTTCAAGCTAATGCAATAAGCATATGTGGAGTTACGTTGTCTTCCCACTCTAGGCCTGACAACTTAATTCAACTACAATTGTTGACGCTGGAATTATCGATTAGTTGCTAATATTGGCATTCAACATAGTCTGCACTGCCACATTTATTGTGTTTCTGGTTTAGCTTTTGGTGCCTAGGTTGTTTCCATAATTTTCTGGATAGCTCGGTTATTTCCATAATCGCCCGGATAGCTCAGTTGTTTCAATATGCGGGATCAAATGAATATAATCCCCATTATCTAAACCCATTTGCGGCCATTTCAATCTGTTAATAAGGGTGCAACAATCATTCAAATTAATTCTAGGTTCAAGCATCCATCCTTCGAGTGGGAGGATTTCTCAAGTCTTGGGAATTATGGTTAGGTTATGGATGGTTGTGGGTTTCATATTTTATTTACATGCACATTCATTCATTCATAGAATTATATTTTGGGAAATCACTATACAGGATTAGATAGGAACAACCTGGGCAATGTGATTGTACAAGTGAGGAATGGCCATGTCTTTCATTATTTATTTACATGCACATTCATCCATTTATAGAAATTATATTTTTTGAAACTTCTATATAGGATTGTATAGGTACAGGTTGGGTGATGTGATTGTGCAGGTTAGGGATGGTCGTGTCTTTCATATTGTAAGGTCTTTAGCTAGATGGGCATGGAGACCCTTTCCCAAGTCCTCAAGGAGACAAAACTTGGGGTTCCTCTGGCACCCAAGTGTTGCATGAGTTGGGAAAGTGGACGCCTTGGGCATGTGAACGTTGCAAGGGAGTTTCCTAAGTATGAAGCGACCAAGAGATTAGGGCGCGTCAGCCTGAGGGGTGCACCAAGGTTTGGTGCGACAGTCCCAAGGGGCTTGATGGTCGACAAGTGCATGAGTTCGTTTGGGTGACCGAATCTGCAAAGGGGCACGATGATTCATTTGGGTGACCAAGTCCGCGAAGGGGTGCAACAATTCGTTTGGACACATGGGTTCTCAAAAGGGAAAAAAACCCCTAAAGGATGCAATGATTCATAATGGTGACCTTTGGAGTCCCTATAAGAGAACAAGGGCACACAACCAAGGAAGGTAGTTTTAGAAAATAAGGAGAGCAAGAAAAAATTTGTGATTCTAAAGAAGACTTAGAAAAAAGGGGGCGAGTTCCCTCAACGAGCCAAGTCGCTCCACATGGGAGGACTTGTGATGCCATGAGATCAATTCAGTGGATAGAGTTGGGCGAGCTTCCTTTGGGCCGATTTTGGGGAAGTCTGGAAACGTAGGTCTGTTGGAGGCATGTGTGAAGTAGAATAAAAAATTGTAAAGTCTACGGAAACGAAGAGACAATGGGTTTGTGGTTGAGAGAACATCTAAGGTGCACCGTAGGAGGTTGCAGAGACGGTTGCAATAGAGATTCTTGGTGATGAATCTGTGTATGAGTGTCTTGGTGAGGTGAGATGTCTTTCGTTTGTTCCATAGTTGTTTTCTTGGATTCTCATGTTCAAGGATATATGTTATTCTCATGTTCATGGATGTATGTTTATATATGACTAAGTGTTAAAGTGTGAAAAAATGTCTAAGTATACAAGAGTTGCACTAGAGTAGGAGTGTGACTAGCTAATAGCCTAGAACCCAATATGGTATGCTCTAAGGTGAAGAGGCTTAGTCCAAATGAAGTATTTTTGGTGTTGCAAAACAACGAAGTAAAAAACCTCGATGTGGTATGCCCATGGTACATTGTGAATACCCGAAACATATTTTATTTACAAGNAGAAATATATTTTGGGCAATCGCTATACAAGATTGTATAGGTAGAGGTTGGGCAATGTGATTAAATTGATTTGATTTTACAGATCTTCTCCTCGGATTTCATATGTTTTCCCGAAGAACTTTATCCTGTCGTGCATAAACATTGACAAACGACTGAAGAAGACGTGCAAATAAGTGGCCAAAGGCCACCGAGGTGTTGAATAAGGAAGCAGACGTGGAGGTGGTGGAACGTTCAGGAAAATTGTGGATAACTCGGCGAACTTGAAACCAGCAGCGAGTCAGTTTAAAATGTCGTGTTGCATTAGCGTGTTGTACCGGTACCTCCTCGACATTCTTAATAATGGGGTTCTTGTTAATTACTAGAGCACTGTGTTGTTTTTGAGCTATTTGGAAATTATATTATCACGCCGACAGGGGGACTAGATTTATACTTCTTTTATTAAGCGGAAAGTCGTTCTTATATGGGAAATGTCAAATTTATAAAAGAAATGCGTTGTCTAATTATTTTACGAAATGATTTTTTAGTAGGAATTTTGTGATTTAAATTTATACTAATGATTATTTTTTATTGTTCAAAATCCATTTTGAAATATAGAAATGAATACAACATAATGCAAAATAGAAACCTATTGCTTAAAAAAACATATATTTTATAGTTAAAGTTTTCATTGTTTATAATAGTTTTTTTTTTTTCATTTCTTACTTTATAGCTTTAAATATTTCTATTACTGGCCAAAGTGTACTGGCAGTTTTCATTTTGCACATCTTGACAGATTGAAGTTCTTGGTCAAGGTAAGCGATTCTTTTAAGGATTTTTGCACAGCTTGACCGTGACAGTTGTTTCTAATCTTGGTCAGGTTACAGGGTTTGTTTCTATCTCCTAAATAGGAAATCATTCTGGACCCCGTTCATTTGTCTTTCCATTTCTCCCTTTTTCTTTCCAATCTGACTTATTTTTCTCCATTCTCTGCCCATGCCCTTGCTCCCTCGCTCACTCTTGAAAGGAGATTGCGTCACCACTTCACTACACAAATTAACAGAACGCGCGGCCACTCTCAGACTCTGCCTTAGCCTGCTCATGATCCTTCCAATAACTTGATTCCGCATATTTATGCCAACTCGTGTGGAATGGATGAACAAATAGTAGAATCGGCAGAAGAGAAGGCCCTGATGAAAGAATATTCAGGTTTCATTTTCCTGATTGTTTTTTCTAGGTTAGCATTATTTTCCTCGTACAGATTGGTCTAATTGCTATTGGTATGGTATTGATTAGTCACAAATTTATAATAATTAAATGTATGTGTCTTTGTGTGCAATTTTAATCGCAGGGTATGGGTGCTGATTAGTAACAAATTTATAATAATGAAATGTATGTGTGTTTGTGTGCAATTTTAATGTCATGATACTAGTGAGGTAGTTTTGTTTGTGGATGATAGTGGAAGGGTTTTGTCCATCTGTTTTAAATTTTGGTTTTGTTTTGTTGTTTAAATTACATTTGTGAATGTATAAATAAATTTGGACAAAATTGCAATTTTCTGTTGTTTGAATTGCATTTGTGAATGCATAAATAAATTTAGCGTGTTGAAAAACCCATTGGAATATTCATATCATACGGATTTAGCCACTCAAATTTGCAGATCCAACACCTTCTTGACATATTTGTGACAAAAATAAACAGAAAAAATCCCTTGAAAAGTCATACATATTTAGCCACTCAAATTTGCAGATCCAATACCTTCTCAACAGATTTGTGGCAAAACTAAACAGAAAAAATCCCCAGAAAAGACCAAAACATAGAGTTCTTAGACTACGACATAGTTGGAAGCATTGTGAGTGAGAAGAGATTGAATCCAAAAATACTCTTACAAAAGTTTGAAGTTGTTGATGAGTAAGAGTGAATTGTTAAACACATGTCCCCAAACTATACCTTTATTCTTGTTTCAGCTTAATGGTCCTGGTAATACATGGCCAACCACTTTTATTATGCATGTACTACTTTGATCAACCATTTTTATAATAATAATAATAATAGTAGTAGTAGTAGTAGTAGTAGTAGTAGTAGTAGTAGTAGTAGTAGTAGTATACTTTTAAGGTCATAATCCCCAAATTGGTTTATGAGACCCTCTTGTTTGTGGGACAAGGGACTTGCAGCTATTTGACTCCTAAAGTTTACAGAGGTATACATACCCTACCCCTTTGAACTTGAAATTGTGTTAAGAGAAAACACATGTACTACTTTGATTTCAGGTTGTGTATATAAATCCTTATACAAGGAAACAAAATAATTGTTAAACAAATAGTTTTTCAAACACTTAATATGCAATATTTTTGTTATGTAAAACACTTTATTGGGATGAGGGAGATGTTTATGTAACATACCACATCAAAATAATAATAAATTTATAATAAAAAAAATAGTAAAATAATAAAACATTAAAATAATAGTAAAAATTAAAAAACTAAATATTAAAGAATTAAAATAATAAAAATTTAAGCTCGCTCCATTATATATAGAGACACACTTTGAATAAATAATAATAATGAGCCTAGATCCATTTCAGACTAAATCTATTAAGTGAGAAGGATCAAACCTCTCAATGTGCCAACTTTTTTTTAGACTACAAAACTTGAGGAAAGGTTAAAGGTTTGCAGAATCTGCCATCATCTTTGTTATAATGATACTAAATACTCCATTCTTAACTTTTAATGCGATTTTATTTTATCTATCAAACCGTCTTTATACAAATTCATCATACAACCTCTAGGGCTAAGGCTAGGGATACTCATGTATAATGTGACTATTGTAACCTCTCCTCTCACAAACCATGAGTCCTTTTGACCTCTTGAATGAACACAACTATTTATGTAATCAATAAATTTTAAGATAAATATGCATGAACAAAAGTATGTGGGTTTGTGGCTTCTTTACCCTTTTCGGCAGAGTCCGACATTCCGTAATCTCGGGCCCCGGTCGCTATATGAGTGTCATCTTTCAACATGTAAACATTCACGGCCGAGGTATTACCAGTAGACATGGGGGGTCCCTGACTTCCCCCTTCCGTGCTCAAAGATGATGAAGCTTGAGCCATGTTTTTCCCATGTGGAAATGGGTTCGCTAGCACATCAGGCTGTTGTTGTGCCAATAGCTTCCGAGCCTCTGGAAGTCGAGGGAACAGGTGAGTTGAGTGGTCCTCCGTGCAAAGGTTACACAGATACTTCGACTTTCTCTTCTTTGTTTTTCCCCCGCCAACATTGTTATTAGCCTTTTTTCCCACTTTACCCTTCTTGTTTCATTGTTTTTTCTTTCCTTCAAGCTGGTGGTTGGCCTTTGGGTTCGTCGACTACACATTATGTACGTCTGACGTTTGGGTAGGGGGAATAGCCGAACCAAAGGTTTGGTTGGCCATCATCTGTTGTATCGACAATTGTTGCAATTGATTTGACAACAGATCAATGGGATTTCCTTGTGTTGAGCCCACTATACCATCGACATGTGGTCCAGACTTTTGTTTGGCCTTGCTGAGGATGGACCATGGTGCATCTGGCAAGATATCATAGAGCAAGCCAGACTAAGAATAAATTAGATCGAGTTGTTGTGCTCTCATTATCGCTTCTTCCTTTGGAAATATTCATGACGTTGCAACATCCTTGGATAGAACTGGTACCAAAGACTTCAGGAACCACTCCAGCAAGAAATCCGGTGGGACTTGTACCTTAATCAAGCTCTTCCGACACCACCATTCTTGGATGTGATCTAAGATATGGTCGGCCTTAGTCTTCTCAAAGTTGGTCAGCAACTCAGTACCGACATCCTATCTCATAGGTAGTTGGAAATGGTTTAGGAAAACCATCCCCAAGTCGTTAAAGTAAGAATACCTTGAGCGGTCGAGCTCAATATACCATTTCACGACACCCCCAATAAGAGTGCATTGAAAAAGGTGCAACTGTATGAAGTCATCTCACAATGAGTTTGATGAACACCATAAGAGGAAGGTTGTCACGTGATCACTTGGGTCTTCTCTAGGCTTGCCTTCAAATTTTGGAATATCTGAGGGAAACTTAGTCGACATGGGGGGCCAACGTAGATCATGAAAAATTGGGTCGTTGAACAACCTTGACAAGTCTAGTATATGTAGCATTGCCATAAACGGTAGTTTGGGTTGGACACTATGTACAGGAAAAAGGGGTCCTGGAGTTTGACTGGCACCAGGTTGCGAGGAAAATTTGGTTTGTTGGCCAGGGTTCTGGTAGAAACTGTGGCCTTGACCAGCGTACAGAAATTGAATTTTTCGAGATATCATCGGTTGATTCCCGTTATTGGATGATGTGGGTTAGGAAGGGATTTCTCCCTATTTTGTGTTCCAAAGATTTTGGAAAGGGATCTGACAGGCATAGGTACTGAGCCCTGTCCGGGGTTCCATTGACCATGGAAGGGGATTCCCCTGACCGACATCCCTTGCTAGGGAACTGATCCCTACCAAGGATTCCAAAGTCCTTTTGAGGAGAAAACTCTTGTACTTTCCCCCTGTGTAGGAATAATACCCTGCACAAGATTTTGTTGCCCAAAACCGGGGTTTCCCCTAGCCGATATGATAGCTGAAGAAAAAGCATTATTACCAAATGTGTCGAACAAAGAGAATGACATGGATCCCACCGGTGTAGTGTAATATGAAGGTCCCAAACTGCCTACTCCAAGCAAGTTGTAGTTAGCATTCGACCCGATGGGTTGTTGGAAAGCACCACCAAGTGAAGGGGATGGAGGAGGTATATGACCCCCACCGTAAGGGATAACATTGAAGGGGACTGAAGTGCCCTCGGTAGACCCTTGCACGAGAGTGTTTGAGCTCCCTACCCCCAGACCCATGGTCTATAAGGTGGAGTAGGTAAGGACTGAGCTCGAATCAAATCTGGCCATCCCATATGAAAATGGAGGGCCTGTTGCACTCTGCATAAACGAAGCAGTGGTGTTGGCCCTTAGTTATGGAAGCAAGAAAATATCAAGGAAGAAAAGGTAAAACGCGAACTGCGCAGAAGACACAGTAACTGTTACTGGGTCGAAGTGAGCAGAAGAGCATAAAAGACAGAGCGAAGTGAGAGAAAGCAAGTCGTTGGATGAGGAGATCGAGGATGAAAGATCAACAAGGAAGACATATCGTGGACAACTCAGCAAGTGGAAAAACCCACCGTTGGATGCTTTGGAGCACCGCGCGAGAAGGAAGGAAAGACAGGCTGGTGAAGCCCTGAAAACGCTGGTTAATTTGACCTAGGGTTTTAGACACCTAGGGTTTTGGTATCTAGGGTTTTGACACTTAGGTCTCGGCCTAAGGTTGTCGGTGAGTTATTGTAATGTATAAATAAAGGTCAAGAGGACCCAGGATGGGTTAGATGAGATTATGTTATGAGGTGAGATTGTTATTGAGAGAGAAACCTTATATTGTGAGAGCAGTTTGTATTGTAAGATCTTCAACTGGGTGCAAAGATCACCCTACAGTTGGGTGCGTAGGGAGGGGAGAGAAAGAAAGAGAGAAGGAGAAGAAGATTTGCTAGATAAGAGCGCAGACAAGAACTGTATGCTTCATCTTAATATATTATAAAGAACAATTTTGTGGACGTATCCCTAGAGAGAGGGTGAACCACATGCATCTTGTGTTGTGTGTGATTGATGCTCTGTTCTTTGTCCTTTGATATCTTGTTATTTCATTAATGTGTTAGATCTGATTGATAGTTGTGCAGAGTAGAGCTAAGTTGGTAAATGATATATAAATGTTGTGTTGTTCTTGTAGTCGATCCACTTGATATTCCCTTGGTTGTAGACATCTCTGTCTTGCAACTCCCTCATAACTACTTCAGGTGAGACTTCATCTTCCTCGCAGGTGTTGCTGAAAGGGCCAGTAGTTAGGGCTTGTTGGTGCACTCTTGGAGATGAAGCCTGGGTCTGCCCCTATGCCAACAAATGGTTTCGTTGTCGAGACAAGAATCTTCTTGAGGGAATGTCAAGGTGGTTTCCATCAAAGATAGAGATTCAGAAGTGGATAGAAGATCAAGAAAAGGACTTCGTTGAAGCCCGGAACAAGAACCCTAATCTTAGTGCATAGGATTGGTTAGGAAGATATATCTTTACTGATATACACGAGATTTTCTTCAGAGGAATCCATCAGGAGCTATATGAGTGGTTAGCTATGTTAGCCGATACCCAGTTTGATATCATATCTAGACCTCCTGTGGTTTGGACCTTGGCATTGATCAAGAAGGTCAAGAGAGTTGATAACGTTGTGTCAAGAGCAATAGATCACTAGTTTGATAGCACCATTGGAGGGTACATCACTGAGTTTGTTGTTGATAGAGTAGAGTCATATATCCAAGCCGAGAGATATCTCTTTAAGGGACCCAGAGGAAAATTTTTACACTTTCTAAAGTTGAGAATCAAGATGTTATTACATGAGAAGAACATCTTGAAGATACAGTGGTTGGTCGGATTCGAAAAGGATAATGTTCAAGAATTCAAACAGCGACAATGACACAAAAGCTGGACATATGCTCAGTGGGAGAGAGTTTAGAGAATTTCATCTTGTGAACCTGTTTAAGCAAAAATACAGGGACGAGGGTTTTTATAGTGGAGAAGAGGCAGATCTGACGGATGAAGAACATCCAAAACCTGCTAGGGAAAAGGAAGGGAAAGCTGAAGAACCCTGCCAGGAAGAGCCAGAAACTTCAGGAACTGCGTAGACTATTGAAGTAAGTACTATTACTCCTCCTGTTGTTTCAGCAATGGTAAGCAATCAGAATATCCAGAGTCACCAGAGTCCTCATAGTACTATTACTAGCAGTTCATCATATACTCAGACAGGAAACCTAGGGAACATAGGAAGCTCTATGGCAGATGAGATGAGGCTCCCTATCTTTAGGGGAGATGGGTCTGAAGATCCTGACCAACACTGGTTCCTATGTGAATCCATATGGAATTTTAAGAATGTCACTGACGAAGCTATTAAAAGAATGTAGTTTAGCACTACTCTAAGAGATCACACACTGAGTTGGTACATGAAGCTTGTCCAAGGACTTACACAGCCTAAGCTACTGAATCAGATCGAGAATGCATTGATCATAGAGTTCAAGAAACCCAAATCGGATTCACAATGTATTACAGAGATGAAAGAGATCAATCATAAGGTAGTTGAACCTGTTTGGGAATTCGATCAGAGGTTTAAGACCTTAACAGGCCGGTTGAATTTTTAGATTCCAGATGAGCAGAACAAGGAATGGTTCATTGCTTCCCTTTTACCACACATCAGAGTCCCTTTGATGCAATAGAAGATTTCTTCACAGTCTGAGGCGCTGGAGATCACCATGAAGTTAGAATCAACCCCTATGGGAGAATCCAGCTCAGGTATGAGTTAAATCTTGAGTCAGCTAACTAGTTTGTCTCTGCAGGTCGAAGATATGAAGAAAGACAAGGGAAAAGATAAAAGAGAAGAAATATGGTGTGTCAGATGCAAATCAGAAGGTCATGACAAGGAGCATTTTCCCCTATTCCATGAATATTTGGCCTCTGGAGCTCTAATCCCCTTGAAGCAAGTCACCCTACCCTAGTGCGAGGTATGAAGAAATAAACATCGCCCAGGAGAGTGATATTACATGCGAAAATATGTTCAGACACCCACAAATTTTTGTTGCACGTTCTGTAAGTCCATGGGGCATGATGATATGGATTGTAGGGCTTATGACCCCATGCATGAAACGTCGAGGGACGTATACAAAATTCAAGGCGAAAAGAAGGAAACACTATGCAGTATAACTCTCCAGGAAGAGGAAACTTCAACCCTCACGATGGATTCAGAGGAAGAGGAGGAGGAGGAGGTATGGGTAGAGGTCGAGGATAGATTATCTATTACAAATGCACGCAACTAGGACACTTAACAATGGACTGTCAGAACCCTTGTACTACTTGTAGCTACTACAGTTCATTCGAGCATGTTATAGAAGATTGTCCTGTGTTTCTAGCTAAGCTTCAGGAAATATGAGGACCTCAATAGAACCCGCAAGTGAAACCGATACACGCTGAACCTCGCAGAGAGGACCCTAGAGTCATTGTTATCACTAGAGGAGGCACTGTTACAAGAGAAGATAGAATGATCCAAGGGAGGACTATAGAAGAATCAGGAGTCAGGAAAGTTGCAGAGAAGACCCAAACTTTTGATGCAAAGAAAGAAAGACAAATGTTTGAGGAGGCAAGAAAAGAATTCAGGGGAGACCAAGGTTCTTCATAAAAAACACGACCAGAAGTAAGAGAATATGGAATGCCTCTGGCATTCGATCAGTCTGCTTTTCCAAAATAAGGAAAAGAGGTAAGCAGGCTCATGGAATTTTTATATACTTGTATTAAGTTGATTTAGGATGAAAGAGTTGTCGAAGAGCTACAAAATCTAATCAGACAGTATGAGCTAGGAAAGTTAGACCCCTTACTGAATAGGGAAGTACACCAAGTCTCTAAAAGGATAAGGAAAAATAAGGAATTACACTTGAATGCTCAAATTGGAGAGTATGTTATAGACTATGTGGTCCTCAACTTAGGGTCGGAGGTCAATGTCATGACGAAGAAGACCTGGGCATTGATGGGAAAACCTAAGTTGATTTATTCCCCTATTAGGCTCAGGATGGTTAATCAGCAAGCTGTAAGCCCCTTTTGAAGATTGGAACATGTCCCTATGGACATCGACGGAGTCAAAACATTTGCAGACTTCGAGGTAATTGAGATAGTTGATGAGAGTTGTCCTTACCCTGCCCTGTTAGGAATTGATTGGTCTTTCAATAATTCCACTGTGGTCGATTTAAATAAAAGACAAATGAAATTTGAATGAGATGGCCTTAGGGTCATTGCACCTTTAGATCATGATGAAGGTCAGATATATATAGAACCAATCAGGGAATAAGACCGCACATATGAACTGGAAAACATATACAAACTAACAACTAGACAACAGGATTATATTAACCCTACGGCCAATGGAAACCTAAGCTAGTGAAGTGACAACACATGTTCATCAGATTAAGAAGAAGCACTGGAGAACTGACAGAATAAAATGTATGAAGTATCTACAAGAAGATGTGCTAGACTAACCAGAGAAGTTCTCTGGGTCAGCACCACAGTAAGTAACTTACCCACCTTTGATGGTATGAATCATTTAGAAACCTTCTTGTCAGACTTTGAAAAAAGTGTACCAATGCATCAACGCTTGTTGGCAATGGATGAGGCTTTGAAAGAAACACCAGGAATATGGTGGGGGACACACAAAAAGAACATTACAGACTGGGTACAATGTCATACTTTGATGACATCGTTGTTCTCAGTGCAAGTAGAAGGATGCGAAGTTAGGTACATAGGTCGAAGCTGTCTGAAATTCCACGTGTGAAGTTGTGAGGAAGCTTGGAGTAGCATTCCTCAAGAGAAGTGGGTGCACAAATTCATTAACACGCTAGACACAACCCCTATTAACTGCACCTCATCACTACAGATTGGGAAGGTATGACTCAGAATTTCGTAACTACCTTCTTATTTGAAAGTCAATATCCTACAGTAGATCAAGAATTACAGATTGTAACACAAAAATTATTTGAGGAGGCATCTAGCCTCCCTTTGGAACAAGAAGAGGAATAATGGACTGCGCCTCTCGGGAAACTGCAAGGTTGTTACAAGATCAATGTTGATGAAGACGATGATCCTAGGAAGGTGGACATCGCTGAAATAGAAGGCCAAAGAGACATAGAAGGACCAGGAGTTGAGATACCTTTCATTGGATAGCCAATTAATATCAAGAAAGTCAATATTGGAACAAAACAAACACTGAAGCTTGTAAATGTTGGAGATTATTGGGATGTTGCTACTATTGACAAAATCACAGAGTTACAGCATGAATATCAAGACTTGTTTCTAACCAAGCTCACTGATATGAAGGGAATTAAAGGGCCTATGGGAGAGGTGAGGATCCCTTTGAAACCAGATGCAAGACCATTCAAACAGAGACCATATAGATTGAACCCTAAATATAAGGAGAAAGTGAAGATTGATCTTGACAGAATGCTAGAAGCAGGAATCATAGAACTTGTTGAAGAGTCAGAGTGGATTAGCCCTATGGTAGTACAAGACAAGAATACAGGAGAGATCAAGATATGTGTGGATCTCAGAAAGATGAATGATTCCTATTTGCATGACCCATTCCCTACCCCATTTACTAACGAAGTGTTGAATAATGTAGGAGACCAGGAGGTATATTCTTTTACAGATGGATTTTCAAGATACCATCAGATCGGGATTGCCAAGGAGGATCTCCATAAAACCAAATTTTCAACAGAATGGGGATCCTATCACTATATAGTGATGCCATTTGGATTGAAGAATTCCCCAACCATCTTTTCCACGGTGGTGGTCGAAGTGTTCAAAGAGTTTTTACATAAATTTCTAGAAGCATACTTTGATGATTGGACTGTTTTTAGTTTATTGAAAAATCATATTGAATGTCTAAGGCTAATGTTGGACAAGTTCAGGCAGTGTCATATTGCCTTAAATCTGAAGAAGTGCATCTTATTCTCACCCTTTGGAGTGTTGTTAGGTAATATTGTATGCAAGCAGGGATTGTTGGTAGATCCATCCAAGATTACCATTATAGTTTATCTACCCCCTCCTACTTCAATCAAACAGCTACGCACTGCGCTGGGACATACTAGATACTACATAAAGTTCATTAAAGGCTATGCACAGATTACAACACCCATGGAGAAACTTCTGAAGAAAGACTGTTAGTTTCACTGGACAGAAGAATGCCAGTAGAGCTTCAAAACGCTGAAACAGAAAATGGTTACTACACCTATTATGGTTTTTCCAGATTGGAGCAATAAATTCCACGTACATGTCGATGCATCTTCCATTGCATTGAGAGATGTGTTATCACAACCAGAATAGGATACATCGACCACCTGTTATCCTTTGCTAGTAGGAAGCTATCAACATCAGAGATTAATTACACTACCATTAAGAGAGAAGGATTAGCCATGGTGTATGCGTTGTATAAGTTCCGCCAATACTTGTTGGGAGGACACTTTAAAATGTTTATTGACCATTATGCACTAAAATACCTAGTCAACAAGCCATTGTTGGGGGGAGAATATGCAGATAGATTCTGTTTTTTCAGGAATATGATTTTGAGATCGTGGTTAAGCTAGGAAGAATGAACAAAGGTCCTGACCACTTGTCGAGGTTGGAACATGGAGAAGAGCCGACTAGTCTGGAGGATACACTACCAGATGCCCAGTTGCTGGCCATTAGAAAGATTGATGATCACTTCACAGAAATAGTCTAGTTCCTATCAACAGGAATGGAACCTAGTGAGTATACAATTCCCCAGAAGAAACAGCTAGTAGTGCGCGCTATAGACTTTTCAGTTATAGCTGGACAACTATACAAGATGGGACCTGATGAGATATTGAGAAGATGTGTTATGGAAGCAGAGCGATCATTGATCCTCACTAAAGCCCATGAAAACATCACAGGAGGACACTATGCAGGGAAAGAAACTGCATAGAAGGTTCTTAGAGATGGCCTTTGGGGGCCTACCTTACACAAAGATGCCAAAGACTATTACAAAGCCTATGATGCATGCCAAAGAGTTAGGAAACCATCTAGAAGAGCCGAAATGTTGTTAGCACCACAACTGACCCTCCAAGAATTCGAGAAATGGGCCATTGATTTCGTAGGACCTATAAACCCACCAGGAAAACACACAGGAGTAAGGTACATAATCACCGCCACATAATACTTGACCAGATGGGTCGAAGCAAGAGCAGTTAAGGACTGTAGTGCAACTACAACTAGGCGCTTCATATTTGATGACATCATAACCAAGTTTGGATGCCCAAAGATCCTTATGAGTGACCAAGGTACACATTTCATTAATAAAACCATTGAAGCCTTGTCTGGGGAATTTGCAGTACACCATCAGAAGAGAATTCCTTATCATCCACAAGAAAATGGGATAGTTGAAGCATTCAACAAGATATTGGAGATAGCGCTAACGAAGATTTGTAGTGTGAACAGGGATGACTGGGATTTAAGAGTACCAACAGTACTATGGGCCTATAGAACCACTTGCAAGAAGCTAACAATGAAAACCCCTTTCAAGTTGGTATATGGTCTCGAAGCCATTGTCCCAATGAAGTATTTGGTACCAAGCTTAAGAATTGTTGCCTTCACAGATATGGATGACATTGGCACTGTTAGAGAGAGGCTTTCACAATTGGTCGAACTAGAAGAAGACAGATTTATTGCAAGATTTCACCAGCATATTTAAAAGGAAAGAGAAAAGGCCTATCATGATAGACACATCAAGAAGAAGGCATTCAAGCAAGGTGATTTGGTATTGGTTTATGACAATAAGTTCATGAAGCATCCAGGAAAGTTCAAAATGTATTGGCTTGGGCCATATGAGGTTGCCTATGTTACAGAAGGAGGAGTTGCGCAGTTGAAAATTTTGAATAGAGAATGGAAGGAAGGGTTAGTGAACGAGAGCCAGTTGAAGTTGTATTATGAAAACCAGTTGCCTCGCAGCTCTTAGTAAAAGCATGAGGAAAAGGGTCTAGGTACCAGGTGCAGTTGGAACTGGGTACCAGACACAGAAAATACAGTTTTCACAAGGAAGGAAGGAAGGAAGGAAGGAAGGGAGGGAGGAACAGAGCTTAAAGAAAAATCTTCCCTGCGCAGCCCGAAGTCAAATCAAAACAGAAAGATCAGATTTGAAGTGCCTCGGGACGAGTCACAAGTGAGTGTTGGGGGCCTGTTTGCGTTTGGTTATGGAAGCAAGCGAATATCAAGGAAGAAAAGGTAAAATGCGAACTGTGCGGAAGACACAGTAACTGTTACTAGGTCGAAGTGAGTAGAAGAGCAGAAAAGATGGAGCGAACTGAGAGAAAGCAAGTCGTTGGACGAGGAGATCGAGGATGAAAGATCAACAAGGAAGACAGATCGTGGACAACTCAACAAGTAGAAAAATCCATTGTTGGATTCTTTGGAGCACCGCACGAGAAGGAAGGAAAGACAGGCTGGCGAAGCCCTGAAAACGCGGGTCAAGTTGACCTAGGGTTTTAGACACCCAGGGTTTTGGTATCTAAGGTTTTGACACTTGGGTCTCGGCCTAAGGCTGTCGGTGATTTATTGTAATGTATAAATAAAGGTCAAGAGGACCTGGGATGGGTTAGATGAGATTATGTTATGAGGAGATATTGTTATTGAGAGAGAAACCTTGTATTGTGAGAGCAGTGTGTATTGTAAGATCTTCAGTTGGGTGCGAACATCACCCTGCAGCTGGGTGCGAACATCACCTTGATATAGTTGAAGCTACAAGAAGAGAGAAACAATTTCTAGGGTCCAAATGTGCTTGCACCCTAGAATTCCTTCTCCTCGAGATTCAAAACCTAAGTCCCAAATGTGTTTGTACCTTAGTGTTTGAATCCTACCTCTTGGTTGCTACTAAATCAATCTTCAATCCTAGTTGTGTTTGTTGTTATAAGACTCCAGATCCCTTAAAAGGAACTGGTTTTAGAGCATTCTAATGGTGAATTGTTTGACAAACTCATTCTCTCTACTCTCTTAAGCATTATACTAACTTAAGTCACACTATCATTGAAAACCTATTGAACAATTTTCTATTGTTACAAAAGTTTGCTACAACCACCCGATAATACTTTAAGTTGTTGCATACACTCTTGTAAAGGTGGCCTAACTTGCTTAGAAATTGCCTTAAACATCTAGATATTACTCTAGTGGATGTAT
>ML798381.1:190630-216547 GCA_009831015.1 Picea engelmannii | reverse complement strand
AGGACACACATGTTGCTTCCGATAAAGGATAAGGAGGTGAAGCCAGAAGTAAGCAACATAGTACTTCTCATGAGTGGAAAGGAACTTCTTACCGAGGTTAAGAAGAAGGAGGATCCACAATTCTTTGTGGTCAGGAAGCCACAAATTGTTCTGATTAGTACAAGAGTGGATGATTTACCGGATGAAGTTCAGGAACTATTGGAAGAGTTCGCTGACATTGTGGTGGACGAATTACCTCGTTCGTTGCCACCGATGAGGAGTATGAGTCATCATATAGACCTCATACCAGGAGCTAGTTTTCCAAATAAAGCCGCGTACAGGTTGACGCCGCAAGAAAATGAAGAGGTTAAGAAGCAAGTCCAGGAGTTGTTGGACAAGGGATTGGTCAGGGAAAGTTTGAGTCCGTGTGTCGTTCCAACGGTACTTAGTCTGAAGAAAGATGGAGGATGGAGAATGTGTACCGACTCGAGGGCGATCAATAAGATAACCATCAGGTACAGGTTTCCATTGCCACGAATGGACGATTTAATGGATTGCCTGAGCGGGGCCAATTGTTTTTCAAAGATTGATCTAAAAAGCGGATATCACCAGATTCACATGAGAGAAGGTGATGAATGGAAGACAACATTCAAAACAACCGAGGGTTTGTATGAATGGCTTGTTATGCCGTTTGGCTTAACAAATGCGCCAAGTACCTTTATGAGGTTGATGAACGAAGTCCTGAGGGAGTTCATCGAGAAATTTGTCATCGTATACTTGGATGACATACTGGTTTATAGTAAATCAGTGGCAGAGCACTTGAAGCATTTGGCTACAGTGATGCAGAAACTACAGCAGGAGAAGATGTTGATTAATATGAAGAAGTCCTCATTCATGAAGACATAACTCATTTATTTGGGATTTGTTATTTCGGAAAATGAGTTGAGGATGGATCCGGATAAGGTGGAAGTGATCAAGAATTGGCCATCACCGAGGAATGTATTCGAAGTGAGAAGTTTTCATGGTTTGGCTAGTTTCTACTGAAAATTCATTAGAAATTTCAGTGAAATTAGCGCAGCAATGATGGATATAGTGAAGAAGCGGCATAAGTCTTTTCACTGGACAACAGAGGCTGAGAAGAGCTTCAATCTGTTGAAGCGGAAGATCACAGAACAACCGGTTCTGGTGTTACTGGATTTCCAAAAGACATTTCAAGTGAAATGTGATGCAAGAGGGTTTGCCATAGGAGCGGTCTTGAGTCAGGAAGACAGACCGATTGCATATTTCAGTGAGAATCTGAATGAGGAAAAGGTGAAATACTCCACATACGACAAGGAATTTTATGCCATCATCCAGGCACTGAAGAAGTGGAGGCATTACTTGATCCCAAAGGAATTTGTTTTATATAGTGATAACCATGCATTACAATTTGTGACTCAACATGAGAAGTTGAATCAGAAACATGTAAAATGGGTTGAGTATATGCATAATTTCACATTTGTGATTAAACATATTTCTGGTACTGCTAACAAAGTTGTTGATGCTTTGAGCAGGAAGTGTTTGCTGTTGCAGGAGTTTAGAGTCCGTACTTTAGGTTTTGATGATCTCAGGGACATGTATGCAGATGATCAGGATTTTAAGGAAGCGTATGAAGCAGTTGAGAACCCAGTTCTCAGAGACAGAAGCCAGTGGATAGAGTACGTGATCCAGGAAGGGTTGTTGTTCAGAGGCAATCAACTGTGTATTCCGAAATGCTCCATGAGGGAGAACCTGTTGAAGGAGAAACACAGTGGAGGATTAGTAGGACATTTTTGCCATGACAAGAAGTTCACCATGAAATCAGCTGTGTATTCCAAATTGTTCCATGAGGGAGAATCTGTTGAAGGAGAAACACAGTGGAGGATTGGTCGGACACTTCGGTCATGACAAGACATTCGCAAAGCTGAGCGAGTCATATTTTTGGCCAGGAATGCGAGCAGATGTCAAGAGATTTGTAGACAGATGTAGAGTTTGCCAGCATTCGAAGGGGAGAAAGCAGAATGCATGATTTTATCAGCCATTGCCCATACCGGAGAGGCCATGGGATGCGATTAGCATGGATTTTGTATTGGGATTGCCAAGGACGCAAAGAGGATTTGATTCAATCTTTGTGGTAGTGGATAGGTTTTCCAAGATGGCACATTTTATCCCATGCCAGAAAACCAGTGATGCGACTCATATTGCAAATTTGTTTTTCAAAGAGGTCATTCGACTTCATGGGTTGCCGAAAAGTATAGTTTCGGACAGAGATACAAAGTTCATGGGACATTTCTGGAGGACACTGTGGAAAAAGATGGGAACTAACTTGATGTTTATTTCTGCCTATCATCCTCAGAAAGATGGGCAAATAGAAGTAGTGAACAGAAGTTTGGGAGACTTGCTGAGAAGCTTGGTGACAGAGCACCACAGCCAGTGGGATAGTATATTGCCGCAAGCAGAGTTCGCATATAATGACTCAGTGAACAGGAGCACAGGAAAAAGTCCATTTTAGGTTGTCTATGGGATGCAGCCGAGAGGGGTTTCTGAACTGAAGGATTCATAACAGACTGCGACTAGGAGCACAAGTGCAGAAGAATTCGCGGAGGCGATGAAAGAACTTCATGGCCAGGTGAAGCAGCGACTGCTAGATTCAAGTCACGAGTATAAGCGCAGAGCCGACCAACGGAAGAGACAACTTCAGTTCGAGGTTGGTGAATTAGTTCTAGCACATTTGAGGAAAGAGAGGTTCCCGAGGGGAACATACAATAAATTGAAATTGAAGAAAATCGGGCCATGTAAGGTCTTGAAGAGATTGGGGGAAAATGCTTATGAGATCGAGCTGCTGAATGGGATCGGAATATCTCCGATATTCAATGTCGCAGATTTATACCCATACAGGGCTGGAGAAGCGGAGACTGGAATTGAGCAGCCAGTGATCCAGTGGATGAAGCAGATGCCAGTTGCAGAGAAGCCACAGATGGAATGTATATTGGACAAGAGAGTGGGTAAAAAGACCAGGCGGAAAGAATACTATGAGTATCTGGTCAAATGGAACGGCCATCCAGTGGAAGATGCCAGCTGGGAGAATGAAGTGGAGATACAGAAGCATCGACAGACTGTGCAGGAGCTCATGGACAGGAGCCCATGAAAGTTTTCAAGCGAGGGAGTATGATGCAAGAACATTGCCAACTCATCAAGCGAGCCAGCACGGAAGCAGAAGACAATTGGATAGGCTAGCACAAATTTTTGAAAAAAAAAACACCTTGAAACTATTGTGCAGACATTAATGTGATAATTTAATGAGGCACACTTATGTATTGTAATGGGCCTTGAGTGGATATCTCTCGTCCTTAGGTAGATAGACGACATTTAAATACAGTTAATGCTGGTAGATAGGATTTTAATTCATAGATTAGACAGTTTTAGAAAGACGGAGGGAAAATGGATATAGACACCCTCATTGTATCATTGTAACATAAGCCTGAGCATATAAGAGAAGAGGGAGAACAAGAGAATACAGAGAACTGTAGAAGAACACCCATGTACAGATCCTGAATTAATAAAAGAAATTGATTTAGATTCATGGCTTTTGTGTTATTCTCTGTGTATGTGTGTTGAATGCTATGCTCATGAGTGGTTGTTTTTCCTGTTATACATTTGCTTTTATATGCTGTGTATGTGATTTCATGTTGAGTTTAAAGTCTGAAGGGAATAAGGAACGAGTTTCAATTGTTTCTCTACTTGAGCCAGAGAATTCCTGCAAGGAGTGCAGTCGAATTTGTCCGCAAGGAGTGTGTTGATAGAGGGGTTCAAATAGAGATAGTTTTTGTTCTCATTTCCTCGAAGGTGCAGGTTGGGCATAGGGTTGTGAAAGGAGTGTGCAGGCCAAGTAAAAGAATCAGGGTTGTGAACCTGAGTGAAAAGATGAAAAACTGCTACTGCAGGCGTGCACAGAGGAAAGAGATTTCAACACTTAGACGTGTTGAAGGGTTGCCGCAAGGAGTGCATGTAAGGAGGCTTTTCTAAGGCTCAGGGTCATAGAAAAGCTCAGGAAGGATAGAGTCTTCGAATTCGTCGAAGGATTGCATAGATAAGTTGTGTTTGAAGTGTTCAAGCAGGTGCTGCAAGTTTGCGAGCAGGCGAACGAGTTTCGTGGATAAGAACACTTAGTCCTTTCGCAGAATTCATCCAGAAGGAACGGACGGTCGGTATTCTCAGAGAAGAATCCACGAATCTCCATGAACCGTCAGATCTTGCGAGCGTGTAGGGGAGATACAGTAGTGTATTTTCTGAAGGTTTAAGCTCAGGAGGGGAAGAGCCGTCAATCCAGGTCAGCTAGGACCGTGGGATCTACACGTATATCGTGTATTGAGGTTGTGTGGATTGAACCTCCAAAGTATTGCGACAAGAATTGCGATATCGCGATCCGCGATATCCCGACAGATCAAAAACTTCCATCGTTGGGGACGAGTGGCAGAAGGTCCAAGGAAGTTGGGGTTCGGAGTATCGAGAGTTTTGAGGACAGAGTATTCTTGCAGCTTGGAATCGTGAAACGCGATATCCCGACGGGAGAGCTGTGTGGCACCACAAGAGTCAGAGTGGAAGACAGGTGGCACTCCGTATCGAAGTTCGGGGAAAGGAAAGTCCCGAAACATTAGGCATTAGGATTCATGATCCCGCGAAGTCCGATATCCCAATGAAGTGACGAGACCATTGAATAGTCAACTCACACGGGTGCATCGATGTTTCGGTGTATCAGGCATCGGGAATCGGTAAGACGAGTTTCCTGTTATCGCGAGTGTCGAAATTGCGATAGGGAAAATTCCGATAGAGGAAAGAGAAAAGTCAGCGTTGACTGGTCATCGGGTCTCGAGGATTCGAGAGCCCAGTGTTCGACCTTTGACATCGCGAAATTGCAAAGTCCGATTCCCCGATAAGCAAAGAGAGGGGATCGCACGGAGAATTCTGTGGGTGCAGATTTCCTGATAGGGAAAAAGAAGGACATTTGAGTTCTTTGGGCCATGAGAAGAAGAATATCCTGTGAGCGGGCGCGCACTGAGGAGCGCGGCTGTGTCAAAAAAACTGATGACCCAAAGTTTTCAAACTTGTACAACCTGGTAATATCATCAGCAATTCCAGTTGCAAGAACATGCTTAGGATCTTTTAAATCCTTGATTACAACTTGGTGAGGTGAAAACTTGATGGTTTTACCTTCACTTGAATGAGTGCTTTGATATATTGATAGAAGGTTACAAGAAATACTTGGAACACATAATACATCATCAAAATGACCATTATCTACTTGAACTGTTCCAGATCCTACAACACTAAGAGATCTATCATCACCAACAAATATTTTCTTGGTGTTACATTCATTTAGAGCAGAAAATATGGCTTTATCCTTAGCCATATGATAAGATGCTCCTGAATCAATGAGTCATTCATCAGAAGAAGAAGTAGTAGTATAATTTCAATTGAAGGAGAAACTAGAAGTAGAAAGTGCATGTCCGTGAGAAGAAGAAGTATAGAATCAATATTGATGTTGTGATTCTTCATCGCTACGTCTAAAGCTGCCATCTTCTTGAAACATTTGGACTCATCATAACCATCTTTATCACAAAAGTTGCAATGTCTGTTAGTACTTTTACTTTTATATTTTGCTCATTTTTCCATATTAGGAGCGGAAGTTGTTTGAGTGGGTTTGGGACCCTTATGTTACTTGTTGTTGTAGAGAGGATGTTGCTTCTTAGAATACTTGATGGTCGACAGTCCCAAGGGGCTTGATGGTCGACAAGTGCATGAGTTCATTTGGGCGACCGAATCTGTAAAGGGGCACGATGATTCGTTTGGGTGACCAAGTCCGCGAAGGGGTGCGACAATTCGTTTGGACACATGGGTTCTCGAAAGGGAACAACACCCCTAAAGGATGCAATGATTCATAATGGTGACCTTTGGAGTCCCTATAACAGAACAAGGGCACACAACCAAGGAAGGTAGTTTTGGAAGATAAGGAGAGAAAGAAAAACTTTGTGATTCTAAAGCAGACTTAGAAAAAAGGGGTGAGTTCCCTCAACGAGCCAAGTCACTCCACATGGGAGGACTTGTCATGCCATGAGATCAATTCAGCGGATAGAGTTGGGCGAGCTTCCTTTGGGTCAATTTTGGGGAAGTCTGGAAACGTAGGTCTGTTGGAGGCATGTGTGAAGTAGAATAAAAATTTGTAAAGTATGCGGAAACGAAGAGACAACGGGTCTATGGTTGAGAGAACATCTAAGGTGCATTGTAGGAGGTTGCAACAGAGATTCTTGGTGACGAATCTGTGTATGAGTGTCTTAGTGAGGTGAGATGTCTTTCGTTTGTTCCATAGTTGTTCTCTTGGATTCTCATGTTCATGGATATATGTTATTCTCATGTTCATGGATGTATGTTTATATATGACTAAGTGTTAAAGTGTGAAAAAATGTCTAAGTATACAAGAGTTGCAATAGAGTAGGAGTGTGACTAGCTAGTAGCCTAGAACCCAGTATGGTATGCTCTAAGGTGAAGAGGCTTAGTCCAAACGAAGTATTTTTGGTGTTGCAAAACAACCAAGTAAAAAACCTGGATGTGGTATGCCCATGATACACTGTGAATACCCGAAACATATTTTATTTACAAGAGCATTCATTCATTCATAGAAATATATTTTTGGCAATCGCTATACAGGATTGTATAGGTAGAGGTTGGGCGCTGTGATTAAATTGATTTGATTTTACAATTCTTCTCCTCGAATTTCATATGTTTGCCCGAAGAACTTTATCCTGTCGTGCATAAACATTGAAAAACGACTGAAGAAGACGTTCAAATAAGTGGCCAAAGGACGCCGAGGTGTTGAATATGGAAGCAGACGTGGAGGTGGTGGAACGTTCAGGAAAATTGTGGATAACTCGGTGAACTTGAAACCAGCAGCGAGTCAGTTTAAAATGTCGCGTTGCATTAGCGTGTCGTACCGGTACCTCCTCGACATTCTTAATAATGGGGTTCTTGTTAATTACTAGAGCATTGTGTTGTTTTTGAGCTATTTGGAAATTATATTATCACACCGACAGGCGTACTATATTGGAAACCAGGGGCTAGATTTATACTTCTTTTATTAAGCGGAAAGTCATTTTTATATGGGAAATGTCAAATTTATAAAAGAAAGGTGTTGTCTAATTATTCTACGAAATAATTTTTTTAGTAGAAATTTTGAGATTTAAATTTACATGAATTATTATTTTTTATTGTTCAAAATCCATTTCAAAATGTAAAAATGAATGCATTATAATGAAAAACTTAAGATAATAGAAACTTTAACCTACTGCTAAAAAAATATATTTTATATTTAAAGTTTTCATTGTTTATAATAGTTTCTTCATTTTTTGTTTCATTTCTTACTTTATAGATTTAAATATTTCTATTAGTGGCCAAAGTGTACTGGCAGTTTTCATTTTGCACAGCTTGACAGATTGAAGTTCTTGATCAAGGTAAGCGATTCTTTTAAGGATTTTTGCACAGCTTGACCGTGACAGTTGTTTCTAATATTGGTTAGGTTACAGGGTTTGTTTCTATCTCCTAAATAGGAAATCATTCTGGACCCCGTTCATTTGTCTTTCCATTTCTCCCTTTTTCTTTCCAATCTGACATATTTTTCTCCATTCTCTGCCCATGGCCCTTTCTCGCTCGCTCACTCTTGAAAGGAGATTGTGTGACCACTTCACTACACAAATTAACAGAATGTGTGGCCACTCTCAGACTCTCCCTCAGCCTGCTCACGATCCTTCCAATAACTTGATTCCGCATATTTATGCCAACTCGTGTGGAATGGATGAACAAATAGTAAAATCGGTAGAAGAGAAGGCCCCGATGAAAGAATATTCAGGTTTCATTTTCCTGATTTTTTTTTCTAGGTTAGCATTATTTTCCTCATACAGATTGGTCTAATTGGTATTGGTGTGGTATTGATTAGTCACAAATTTATAATAATTAAATGTATGTGTCTTTGTGCGCAATTTTAATCGCAGGGTATGGGTGATGATTAGTAACAAATTTATAATAATAAAATGTATGTGTGTTTGTGTGCAATTTTAATGGCATGATATGAGTGGGAGGTAGTTTTGTTTGTGGATGATAGTGGAAGGGTTTTGTCCATCTTCTTTAAATTTTGGTTTTTTTTGTTGTTTAAATTACATTTGTGAATGTATAAATAAATTTGGAGAAAATTGCAATTTTCTGATGTTTGAATTGCATTTGTGAATGCATAAATAAATTCAGCGTGTAGAAAAACCCATTGGAATATTCATATCATACAGATTTAGCCACTCAAATTTGTAGATCCAACACCTTCTTGACATATTTGTGACAAAAATAAACAGAAAAAATCCCCTGAAAAGTCATACAGATTTAGCCACTCAAATTTGCAGATCCAACACCTTCTCAACAGATTTGTGACAAAAATAAACAGAAAAAACCCCGGAAAAGACCAAAACATAGAGTTTTTAGACTACGACATAGTTGGAAGCATTGTGAGTGAGAAGAGATTGAATCCAAAAATACTCTTACAAAGGTTTGAAGTTGTTGATGAGTAAGAGTGAATTGTTAGACACATGTCCCCAAACTATACCTTTATTCTTGTTTCAACTTAGTGGTCGTAATACATGGCAACCACTTTTATTATGCATGTACTACTTTGATCAACCATTTTTATAATAATAATAATAGTATAATTTTAAGGTCATAGTCACCAAATTGGTTTATGAGACCCTCTTGTTTGTGGGACAAGGGACCCCCTCCTTGCAGCTATTTGACTCCTAAAGTTTACAGAGGTATACATACCCTACCCCTTTGAACTTGAAATTGTGTTAAGAGAAAACACATGTACTACTTTGATTTCAGGTTGTGTATATAAATCCTTATACAAGGAAACAAAATAATTGTTAAACAAATAGTTTTTCAAACACTTAATATGCAATATTTTTGTTATGTAAAACACTTTATTGGGATGAGGGAGATGTTTATGTAACATACCACATCAAAATAATAATAAATTTATACTAAAAATAAATAAAAATAGTAAAATAATAAAACATTAAAATAATAGTAAAAACTAAAAAACTAAATATTAAAGAATTAAAATAATAAAAATTTAAGCTCGCTCCATTATATATAGAGACACACTTTGAATGAATAATAATAATGAGCCTAGATCCATTTCAGACTAAAACTATTAAGTGAGAGGGATCAAACCTTTAGACTACAAAACTTGAGGAAAGGTTAAAGGTTTGCAGAATTTGCCATCATCTTTGTTATAATGATACTAAATACTCCATTCTTAACTTTTAATGCAATTTTATTTTATCTATCAAATCGTCTTTATACAAATTCATCATACAACCTCTAGGGCTAAGGCTAGGGATATTCATGTATAATGTGACTATTGTAACCTCTCCTCTCGCCAACCATGAGTCATTTTGACCTCTTGAATGAACACAACTATTTATGTAATCAATAAATTTTAAGATAAATATGCATGAACAAAATTATGTGGGTTTGTGGCTTCTTTACCCTTTTCAGTAGAGTCTGACATTCTGTAATCTCAGGCCCTGGTCGCTATATGAGCGTCATCTTTCAACATGTAAACATTCACGACCGAGGTATTACCAATAGACGTGAGGGGTCCCTGACTTCCCCCTTCCGTGCTCGAAGATGATCATGCTTGAGCCATGTTTTTCCCATGTGGAAATGGGTTCGTCAACACATCAGACTGTTGTTGTGCCAATAGCTTCCAAGCATCTGGAAGTCGAGGGAACAAGTGAGTTGGGTGGTCCTCCATGCAAATGTTACACAGATACTTTGACTTTCTCTTCTTTGTTTTTCCCCCGCCAGCATTGTTATTAGCCTTTTCTTTCCGCTTTACCCTTCTTGTTCCATTGTTTTTTCTTTCCTTCAGGCTGGTGGTTGGCCTTCAGGTTCGTCGACTGCACACTGTGTACGTTTGACGTTTGTGTAGGGGGAATAGCGGAACCGAAGGTTTGGTTGGCCATCATCTGTTGTATCGACAATTGTTGCAATTGATTTGACAACAGATCAGTGGGATTTCCTTGTGTTGAGCCCACTATACCATCGACATGTGGTCCAGACTTTTGTTTGGCCTTGTCGAGGATGTTCCATGGTGCATTTGGCAAGATCTGATAGAGAAAGCCAGACTGAGAATAAATCAGTTCGAGTTGTTGCGCTCTCATTATCACCTCTTCCTTTGAAAACACTCCTGATGTTGCAACATCCTTGGATAGAACTAGTACCAAAGAATTCAGGAACCACTCCAGTAAGAAATCTGGTGGGACCTGTACCTTAATCAAGCTCTTCCGATGCTGCCATTCTTGGATGTGATCTGAGATATGGTCGGCCTTATTCTTCTCAAAGTTGGCCAGCAACTCGATGCCGACATCCTATATCACGAGTAGTTGGAAATGGTTTAGGAAGACCATCCCCAAGTCGTTAAAGTAAGAATACCTTGAGCGGTCGAGCTCAATATACCATTTCATGACACCCCCAATAAGAGTGCATTGAAAAAGGTGCAACTGTACGGAGTCATCTCGCAACGAGTTTGATGAACAACATAAGTGGAAGGTTGTCACGTGATCACTTGGGTCTTCGCTAGGCTTGCCTTCGAATTTTGGAATATCTAAGGGAAACTTAGTCGACATGGGCGACCAATGTGGATCATGACAAATTGGGTCATTGACCAACCTTGACAAGTTTAGTATATGTAGCGTTGCTAGAAACGGTAGTTTGGGTTGGGCACTATGTACAGGAAAAAGGGGTCCTAGAGTTTGACTGGCACCAGGTTGCGAGGACAATTTGGTTTGTTGGCCAGGGTTCTGGTAGAAACCGTGGCCTTGACCAACATACATAAATTGCATTTGTCAGGATATCATCAATTGATTCCCGTAATTGGACAATGTGGGTTGGGAAGGGATTTATCCCTATTTTGTGTTCCAAATATTTTGGAAAGGGATTTGACAGGCATAGGTATTGAGCCCTGCTCAGGGTTCCATTGACCATGGATGGGGATTCCCCCGACCGACATCCCTTGCGAGGGAATTGATCCCTTCCAAGGATTCCAAATTCCTTTTGAGGAGAAAACTCTTGTACTTTTCCCCTGTGTAGGAATAATACCCTGGATAAGATTTTGTTGCCCAAAACCGGGGTTTCCCCCAGACGATATGACAGTCGAAGAAAAAGAATTATTACCAAATGTGTCGAACAAAGAGAACGACATGGATCCCACCGACGTAGTGTAAGACAAAGGTCCCAAACTGCCTACTCCAAACAAGTTGTAGTTAGCATTCGGCCCAATGGGTTGCTAGAAAGCACCACCAACTGAAGGGGATGGAGGAGGTATATGACCCCCACCGTAAGGGATAACATTGAAGGGGAATGAAGTGCCCTCGGTAGACCCTTGCACGAGAGTGTTTGAGCTCCCTGCCCCTAGACCCATGGTTTGTAAGGTGGAGTAGGTAAGGACTGAGCTCGAATCAAATTTGGCCATCCCATATGAAAATGGAGGGCCCATTGCACTCTGCATAAACGAAGCAGTGGTGTTGGCCCTTAGTTATGGAAGCAAGCGAATATCAAGGAAGAAAAGGTAAAACGCGAACTGCGCAGAAGACACAGTCACTATTACTGGGTCGAAGTGAGCAGAAGAGCAGAAAAGATGGAGCGAAGTGAGAGAAAGCAAGTTGTTGGATGAGGAGATCGAGGATGAAAGATCAACAAGGAAGACAAATCATGGACAACTCAGCAAGTGGAAAAACCCACCGTTGGATGCTTTGGAGCACCGCGTGAGAAGGAAGGAAAGACAGGCTGGCGAAGCCCTGAAAACGCGGGTCAATTTGACCTAGGGTTTTAGACACCTAGGGTTTTGGTATCTAGGGTTTTAACACTTAGGTCTCGACTTAAGGTTGTCGGTGAGTTATTTTAATGTATAAATAAAGGTCAATAGGACCTAGGATGGGTTAGATGAGATTATGTTATGAGGAGAGATTGTTATTGAGAGAGAAACCTTATATTGTGAGAGCAGTCTGTATTGTAAGATCTTCAACTGGGTGAGAAGATCACCCTACAGCTGGGTGTGTATGGAGGGGAGAGAAAGAGAGAGAGAAGGAGAAGTAGATTTGCTAGATAAGAGCACAAACAAGAGCTGTATGCTTCATCTTAATATATTATAAAGCATAGTTTTGTGGACATATCCCTAGAGAGAGGGTGAACCACATGCATCTTCTGTTGTGTGTGATTGATGCTCTGTTCTTTGTCCTTTGATATCTTGTTATTTCATTAATGTGTTAGATCTGATTGATAGTTGTGCAGAGTAGATCTAAGCTGGTAAATGATATATAAATGTTGTGCTGTTCTTGCAGTCGATCCACTTGATATTCCCTTGGTTGTAGACATCTCTGTCCTACAACCCCCTCATAACTACTTCGGGTGAGACTTCATATTCCTCGCAGGTGTTGCTGAAAGGGCCAGTAGTTAGGGCTTGTTGGTGCGCTCTTGGAGATGAAGCCTAGGTCTGCCCCTATGCCAACAAATGATTCTGTTGTTCAGACAAGAATCTTCTTGAGGGAATGTCAAGGTGGTTTCCATAAAAGATAGAGATTCAAAAGTGGATAGAAGATCAAGAAAAGGAATTCGCTGAATCCCAGAACAAGAACCCTAATCTTAGTGCATAGGATTGGTTAGGAAGATATATCTTTACTGATATACATGAGATTTTCTTCAGAGGAATACATCAGAAGCTATATGAGTGGTTAGCTATGTTAGCAGATACCCAGTTTGATATCAGATCTAGACCTCCTGTGGTTTGGACCTAGGCGTTGATCTAGAAGGTCAAGAGAGTGGATAAGGTTGTGTCAAGAGCAGTAGATCACTGGTTTGATAGAACCATTGGAGGGTACATCACTAAGTTTGTTGTTGATAGAGTAGAGTCATATATCCAAGATGAGAGATATCTCTTTAAGGGACCCAGAGGAAAATATTTACACTTTCTAAAGTTGAGAATCAAGATGTTATTACATGAGAAGAACATCTTGAAGATACAGTAGTTGGTCGGATTTGAAAAGGCTAATGTTCAAGAATTCAGATAGCAACAACGACACAAAAGATGGACATACGCGCAGTGGGAGAGCGTTTAGAGAAGTTCATCTTGTGAACCTGTTTAAGCAAAAATACAGGGATGAGGGTTTTTATAGTGGAGAAGAGGCAGATCGAACGGATGAAGAACATCCAAAACCCGCTAGGGAACAGGAAGGGAAAGCTGAAGAACCCAGCCAGGAAGAGCCAAAAACATCAGGAACTGCGCAGACTATTGAAGTAAGTACTATTACTCCTCATGTTTTTTTAGCAGCAGTAAGCAATTAGAATATCAAGAGTCACCAGAGTCCTCATAGTACTATTACTAGCAGTTCATCATATACTCAGACAGAAAACCTAGGGAATGTAGGAAGCTCTATGGTAGATGAGATGAGGCTCCCTATCTTTAGGGGATATGGGTTTGAAGATCCTGATCAACACTGGTTCCTATGTGAAGCCGTATGGAATTTTAAGAATGTCACCGATGAAGTTGTTAAAAGAATGCAGTTTAGCACTACTCTAAGAGATCACACACTGAGTTGGTACATGAATCTTGTCCAAGGACTTACATAGCCTAAGCCACTAAATGAGATCAAGAATGCATTGATCGCAGAGTTCAAGAAATCCAAATCGGAGTCACAATGTATTACAGAGCTGAAAGAGATCAAGCAGAAGGTATCTGAACCTGTTTGGGAATTCGATCAGAGTTTCAAGACCTTAACAGGCCGGTTGAATTTTTAGATTCCATATGATCAGAACAAGGAATGGTTCATTGCTTCCCTTTTACCACACATCAGAGTCCCTTTGATGCAACAAAAGATTGCTTCACAGTCTGAGGCGCTGGAGATCACCTATAAGTTAGAATCAACCCCTATGGGAGAATCCAACTAGTTTGTCTCTGCAGGTCGAAGATATGAAGAAAGACAAGGGAAAAGATAAAAGAGAAGAAATATGGTGTGTCAGATGCAAATCAGAAGGTAATGACAAGGAGAACTGTCCCCTATTCCATGAATATTTGGCCTCTAGAGCTCTGAGCCCCTTGAAACAAGTCTCCCTACCCTAGTGCAAGGTATGTAGAAATAGACATCGCCCAGGTGAGTGATATTACATGCGAAAATATGTTCAGACACCCACAAATTTTTATTGCACGTTCTGTAAGTCCATGGGGCATGATGATAGGGATTGTAGGGCTTATGACCTCATGCATGAAAAGTTGAGGGACATATACAAAATTCAAGGCAAAGTACAGCAAGAAGGAAACACTATGAAGTATAACTCTCCAGGAAGAGGAAACTTCAACCCTTGCGGTGGATTCAGAGGAAGAGGACGAGGAGGAGGTATGGGTAGAGGTCGAGGATAGATTATTTTTTGCAACTATGTGCAACCAGGACACTTAACAACTTTCAGAACCCCTGTACTATTTGTAGCTACTACATTTCATTCGAGCATGTTATAGAAGATTGTCCTATGTTTCTAGCTAAACTTCAGGAAAGACGAGGACCTCAGCGGAACCCGCAAGTGAAACTGATACATGTTGAACCTCGCGAAGAGGACCCTAGAGTCGTTTTTATCACTAGAGGAGGCACTGTTACAAGAGAAGGCAGAATGACCCAAGGGAGGACTATAGAAGAATCAGGAGTCAGGAAAGTTGCAGAGAAGACCCAAAATTTTGATGCAAAGAAAGAAAGACAAATGTTTGAGGAGGCAAGAAAAGAATTCAGGGGAGAACAAGGTTCTTCATAAAAAACACAACCAGAAGTAAGAAAATATGGAATGCCTCTGGCATTCGATCAGTTTGCTTTTCCAAAATAAGCAGGCTCATGGAATTTTTATATACTTGTATTAAGTTGATTTAGGATGAAAGTGTTGTCCAAGAGCTACAAAATCTAATCAGACAGTATGAGCTAGGAAAGTTAGACCCCTTACTGAATAGGGCAGTACACCAAGTCTCTAAAAGGATAAGGAAAAATAAGGAATTACACTTGAATGCTAAAATTGGAGAGTATGCTATAGACTATGTGGTCCTCGACTTAGGGTCGGAGGTCAATGTCATGACGAAGCAGACCTGGGCACTGATGGGAAAACCTAAGTTGATTTATTCCCCTATTATGCTTAGGATGGTTAATCAGCAAGCTATAAGCCCCTTTTGAATTTTGGAACATGTCCCTATGGACATTGACGGAGTCAGAACATTTGCAGACTTCGAGGTAATTGAGATAGTTGATGAGAGTTGTCCTTACCCTGCCCTGTTAGGAATTGATTGGGCTTTCAATAATTCCACTGTGGTTGATTTAAAGAAAAGACGAATGACGTTTGAATGAAATGGCCTTAGGGTCACTGCACCTTTAGATCCCGATGAAGGTCAGAGATATATAGAACCAATCAGGGAATAAGACTACACATATGAACTAGAAAACATATACAAACTAACAACTAGACAATAGGATTATATTAACCCTACGGCCAATGGAAACCTAAGATGGTGAAGTGACAACACATGTTCATCATATTAAGAATAAGAACTGGAGAACTGGCAGAATAAAATGTATGAAGTATCTACAAGAAGATGTGCTAGACTAACCAGAGAAGTTCGTTGGATCAGCACCACAGTAAGTAACTTACCCACCTTTGATGGTATGAATAATTTAGAAACCTTCTTGTCAGACTTTGAAAAAAGTGTACCAATGCATCAATGCTTGTTGGCAATGGATGAGGCTTTGAAAGAAACACCAACAATATGGTGGGGGACACACAAAAAAAACATTACAGACTGGGTACAATGTCGTAGTTTGATGACATCATTGTTCTCAGTGCAAGTAGAAGGCTGCGAAGTTAGGTACATAGGTCGAAGTTACCCGAAATACCATGTGTGAAGTTGTGAGGAAGCTTGGAGTAGCATTCCTCAAGAGAATTGGGTGCACAAATTCATTAACACGCTGGACACAACCCCTATTAACTGGTACTTTCAAGCAGAACTGCACCTCATCACTGCAGATTGGGAAGGTATGACTTAGAATTTCGTAACTACCTTCTTATTTGAAAGTCAATATCCTACAGTAGATCAAGAATTATAGATTTTAAGACAAAAAGCATTTGAGGAGGCATCTAGCCTCCCTTTGGAACAAGAAGAGGAATAATGGACTGTGCCTCTCGGGAAACTGTAAGGTTGTTACAAGATCAATGCTGATGAAGACGATGATCCTAGGAAGGTGGACATCGCTGAAATAGAAGGCCAAAGAGACATAGAAGGACCAGGAGTTTAGATACCTTTCATTGGACAACCAATTAAGATCAAGAAAGTCAATATTGGAACAAAACAAACACTTAATCTTGTAAATGTTGGAGATTATTGGGATGCTGCTACTATTGACAAAATCACAGAGTTACTGCATGAATATCAGGACTTGTTTCCAACCAAGCTCACTGATATGAAGGGAATTAAAGTGCCTATGGGAGAGGTGAGGATCCCTTTGAAATCAGATGCAAGACCATTCAAACAGAGACCCTACAAATTGAACCCTAAATATAAGGAGAAAGTGAAGATTGATCTTGACAGAATGCTAGAAGCAGGAATCATAGAACTTGTTGAAGAGTTAGAGTGGATTAGCCCTATGGTAGTACAAGACAAGAATATAGGAGAGATCAAGATATGTGTGGATCTCAGAAAGCTGAATGATTCCTATTTGCATGACCCATTCCCTACCCCATTTACTAACAAAGTGTTGAATAATGTAGGAGACCCGGAGGTATATTCTTTTACAGATGGATTTTTAGGATGCCATCAGATCGGGATTGCCAAGCAAGATCGCCATAAAACCAAATTTACAATAGAATGGGGATCCTATCAGTATATAGTGATGCCATTTGGATTGAAGAATTCCCCATCCATCTTTTCCATGGTGGTGGTCGAAGTGTTCAAAGAGTTTTTACATAAATTTCTAGAAGCATACTTTGATGATTGGACTGTTTTTAGTTTATTGAAAAATCATATTGAATGTCTACAGCTAATGTTGGACAAGTTCAGGCAGTGTCATATTGCCTTAAATCTGAAGAAGTGCATCTTCTTCTCACCCTTTGGAGTGTTTTTAGGTCATATCATATGCAATCAGGGATTGTTGGTAGATCCATCCAAGATTGCCATTATAGTTGATCTACCCCCTCCTACTTCAGTCAAACAACTGCGCACTGCGCTGGGACATACTGGATACTACATGAAGTTCATTAAAGGCTATGCACAGATTACAACACCCATGGAGAAACTTCTGAAGAAAGACTGTTAGTTTCACTAGAAATAAGAATGCTAGTAGAGCTTCGAAACACTGAAACAGAAAATGGTCACTGCACCTATTCTGGTTTTTCCAGATTGGAGCAAGGAATTCCACGTACATGTCGATGCATCTTCCATTGCATTGGGATATGTGTTAGCACAACTGGAATAGGATACATCGACCACCCGTTATCCTTTGCTAGTAGGAAGCTATCAACAACAGAGATTAATTACACCACCATTAAGAGAGAAGGGTTAGCCATGGTGTATGCGTTCCAGAAGTTCCGCCAATACTTGTTGGGAGGACACTTTAAAATGTTTACTGACCATTATGCGTTGAAATACCTAGTCAACAAGCCATTGTTTGGGGGGGAGAATATGCATATGGCTTCTGTTTTTTCAGGAATATGATTTTGAGATCGTCGTTAAGCCAGGAAGAATGAACAAAGGTCATGACCACTTGTCGAGGTTGGAACATGGAGAAGAGCTGACTAGTCTGGATGATACACTACCAGATGCCCAGTTGTTGGCCATTAGAAAGATTGATGATCACTTCACAGAAATAGTCCAGTTCCTATCAACAAGAATGGAACCTAGTGAGTATACAATTCCCTAGAAGAAACATCTAGTAGTGCACGCTATAGACTTTTCATTTATAGCTGGACAACTATACAAGATGGGACCTGATGAGATATTGAGAAGATGTGTTATGGAAGCAGAGCAATCGTTGATCCTCGCTGAAGCCCATGAAGGCATCGCAGGAGGACACTATGCAGGGAAGACAACTGCATAGAAGGTTCTTAGAGATGACCTTTGGGTGCCTACCTTACACAGAGATGCCAAAGACTATTACATAGCCTGTGCTGTATGCCAAAGAGTTGGGAAACCGTCCAGAAGAAACGAAATGTTGTTAGCACCACAACTGACCCTCCAAGAATTCGAGAAATGGGCCATTGATTTCGTAGGACCTATAAACCCACCAAGAAAATGCACAGAAGTAAGGTACATAATCACCGTGACATAATACTTGACCAGATGGGTCGAAGCAAGAGCAGTTAAGGACTGTAGTGCAACTACAGCTGGGCGCTTCATATTTGATGACATCATAACCAGGTTTGGATGCCCAAAGATCCTTATGAGTGACCAAGGTACACATTTCATTAATAAAACCATTGAAGCCTTGACTGAGGAATTTGCAGTACACCATCAGAAGAGAATTCCTTATCATCCACAAGAAAATGGGATAGTTGAAGCATTCAACAAGATATTGGAGATAACGCTAATGGAGATTTGTAGTGTGAACAGGGATGACTGGGATTTAAGAGTACCAACAGTACTATGGATCTATAGAACCACTTGCAAGAAGATAACAATGAAAACCCCTTTCAAGTTGGTATATGGTCTCGAAGCCATTGTCCCAATGGAGTATTTGGTACCAAGATTAAGAATTGTTGCCTTCACAGATATGGATGACATTGGCACTGTTAGAGAGAGGCTTTCATAATTGGTCGAACTAGAAGAAGACAAATTTATTGCAAGATTTCACCAGCAGGTTCAGAAGGAAAGAGAAACGGCCTATCATGACAGACACATCAAGAAGAAGGCATTCAAGCAAGGTGATTTGGTATTGGTTTATGATAGTAAGTTCATGAAGCATCCAAGAAAGTTCAGAATGCATTGGCTTGGGCCATATGAGGTTGCCTATGTTACAAAAGGAGGAGTTGCGTAGTTGAAAACTTTGAATGGAGAATGGAAGGAAGGGTTAGTGAACGAGAGCCAGTTGAAGTTGTATTATGAAAAACAGTTGCCTCGCAGCTCTCAGTAAAAGCACGAGGAAAAGGGTCTAGGTACCAGGTGTAGTTGGAACTAGGTACCAGACACAGAAAATACTGTTTGCACAAGGAAGGAAGGAAGGAAGGAAGGGAGGGAGGAACAGAGCTGAAAGCAAACGCTTCCCTGCGTAGCCCGAAGTCAAATCAAAACAGAAAGATCAGATTTGAAGTGCCTCAGGACGAGTCACAAGTGAGTGTTGGGGGCCTGTTGGCCTTTGGTTATGGAAGCAAGCAAAGATGAAGGAAGAAAAGGTAAAATGCGAATTGCGCGGAAGACATAGTCAATGTTACTAGGTCGAAGTGAGTAGAAGAGTAGAAAAGATGGAGCGAAGTGAGAGAAAGCAAGTCGTTGGACGAGGAGATCGAGGATGAAAGATCAACAAGGAAGACAGATCGTGGACAACTCAACAAGTAGAAAAATCCATTGTTGGATTCTTTGGAGCACCGCACGAGAAGGAAGGAAAGACAGGCTGGCGAAGCCCTGAAAACGCGGGTCAAGTTGACCTAGGGTTTTAGACACCTAGGGTTTTGGTATCTAGAGTTTTGACACTTAGGTCTCGGCCTAAGGCTATCGGTGATTTATTGTAATGTATAAATAAAGGTCAAGAGGACCTGGGATGGGTTAGATGAGATTATGTTATGAGGAGATATTGTTATTGAGAGAGAAACCTTGTATTGTGAGAGAAGTCTGTATTGTAAGATCTTCAGTTGGGTGCGAACATCACCCTGCAGCTGGGTGCGAACATCACCCTGATATAGTTGAAGCTACAAGAAGAGAGAAACAATTTATAGGGCCCAAATGTGCTTGCACCCTAGAATTCCTTCTCCTCGAGATTCAAAACCTAAGTCCCAAATGTGTTTGCACCTTAGTGTTTGAATCCTACCTCTTGGTTGCTACTAAATCAATCTTCAATCCTAGTTGTGTTTGTTGTTATAAGACTCCAGATCCCTTAAAAGGAACTGGTTTTAGAGCATTCTAATGGKGAAYTGTTTGACAAACTCATTCTCTCTACTCTCTTAAGCATTATACTAACTTAAGTCACACTATCATTGAAAWCCTATTGAACAATTTTCTATTGTTACAAAAGTTTGCTACAACCACCCGATAATACTTTAAGTTGTTGCATACACTCTTGTAAAGGTGGCCTAACTTGCTTAGAAATTGCCTTAAACATCTAGATATTACTCTAGTGGATGTATGCTAAGTTTGCATGGTCAATTGTTGCATTTATGAGCATTAATTATTGTTGTTGTTATAAAGCATTTTTTGTTGTCATATCATTGTTTACTAGTTGCAAATTTATAACAACCATCACAACTTATCTTGTCCAATGTCTTTAAGAGGTATTAATAGCATGTTTGAACTTGAAAAACAATATATATATGTTGTAAAGTATTCTTGTTCTGGAAAGGTACTCAACAACTTCATACATCTTCTACTACCTTAACCTAGACCAATCTTTCAGTGATGAAGAGAAGGGGCAATAGGATTGGTTACTATACTTGCTACTTTGATCCCTTGAGGTCACTAGGGAACCCTCCCTTGTTCTGGAGCTATTCCATCACTAAAACGAGGGAAGTTCTTACTAAGTTGACATTGGTAAGCTCTTCCATAGTTACGCAAGATTCTGGGTCTTTTGTTTGGATTTCCATCAGTAGAAATCCTACGATAACAAACATCTTGGCCAATAACAACATGTTGAACCATCTCAAAGGACTTTTCCAAGGTGTCTTTGGTCTGTGGGTGGTGATAGATTCACGTAACCACTCACATAATGGGTTTCAAGTGGCTGGCACATCTCAAAAGCGATTAAGTTACGGAATACTATCTCTGTGTTGTCTGTGATACAAATCCCAGGAAGAAAAAATGTGGCACTGTCCGATTCAAACTTAATTTCCTTGATGCCTCCTTTGCATCGTTTAAATTTGATCCCAGCTTTTCTTAATTCTACTGCACGAGGAATGCTTTCGACGTCATCCCCTGCTTTGTTTTTGACTGGGAGCATTATAATGCACTGCCTACTAAAACATTAAATGGAGATGCTACACTTATCTTGATCTACACTCACAGGCTCATCAAAAGATGGAGATACAATGAAGGCGTGCAAGAAACCCAAAAGATGATGAAATTTTTGTTGAACAGTTGCTTTATATGAAATTCTTCAGGGTGGTCGAAAGGCTTGAACAAAACAGATGTACCATCCATCAGCACATTCAAAAGCATCTTTTCGACATTAACGACAGAGTCGAGCTCCAATTCTAGTAGCTTTCGGAGAACGATCAAGGGGATTTGATTTTCAAGCATCAAAATGTCGTTCAGTATATCGGATGCAGCAAACTCAATCTTTTTCCCCCCAAAAATAGGGTCATAGCATTGCCCGGCCTCGGCTAGGGAGAGCTCGTCCCCACCCAGATTTCTCAATACTTCTAGAATGAAGCAACCGTCCAAACTTAGCATCATAGCGAGAGTATCTCCATCGCAATCGATGCATTCTCCGTAGCAGTCCCTGATTTCTTTCTCCAGCTTCAGTATCTCCTCCTTTGCACGATAGGCGAAATCCTTATTATTTGGATCATTGGCCAGGTTCCTATTAGTATTGAATCTCTTCATCATTCTATTGAGGGCTCTTCCTTTGTGATGGCCCATTGGAGGAAGCTCTGTACTTCGGCGATGATGTGGACCCAACGAAACTCTTTGAGGAACATATGCTTCTTTTTTTGTGTCTTTCAGGAACTTGGGAACTCTAAATATGGACACAACGGAGGACAATCTGCCACGAACATTGGGACCCTCTTCAATATAATCGGCCCATTCATTTTCGCTGATCCATTTTCGCGGTTTTCTACCGTTGGGTAATTGTATCACTTGCCTCTGCTGCGACGTCCCTCTATCATCACTCTCGGAACGAGGCTCGGCGTCTGGCTCTGCATCGTGCAGCAACGTCCGTTTATCATCACCGTGGAAATGATTCTCGGCTGTAAAGTCTGCAGACGTTGGCCTTGCATGTGTAGACATTTTATTACAACAATTCCGTTGCAGAGCTTACTTTGCCTCTCTCTTACTACAGCAATGTCTCCGTTTCAGTGGAGCTGTAAAAACTTTCTGCATTACACCACACCACACTCAAATGAACATGTACTAACCATCACAGTTATAAAGAAGCTGAGAATACTTCACACATGAGCCAAAACATTAGTCTCGAAGGGGCAATAATCACTAGTTCATTATTTGAAAATAAAGAAAGCATTAATACTATTTCCAAAGATAAGATAAGACAAGAAAAATGTCTTATTATAGCTGCGAATAGGTTTAGCGATGAGTTGACATTGACTACATATTAATCTACCCATTGAACAAAAATTTATATCGTGTTTTAATTTCACATTTTAGCAATAATTATTTTTTAATTATTTAAAATATTGATAGGCTTAGTCATGAGTTGTCCATTGACTACATATTAATCTACCCATTGACCAAAAATTTATATGGTGTTTTAATGTACATTGACTACTTTAGCAATAATTATTTTTTAATTATTTAAAATATTTTTTGACAAGATTTTATTGGCTATTCAAACGAACCTCTTATTACCGAGCTTACAGCTGTTCATAAATGCTGACAGACGTTGTCATTACTTGGTGGAAGTAACCTCTGCTACATCAATTTTCACTGCAGTCCATGACTGTCGATGACTGTCACTGTAGTCGATGGATGCCCAGAAACCACCGTACTGGTTAGTTGGATGGATGCCCAGGATGCCCAAATAGCTTTTTTAATCGGGGACTGTGATGCGTGCAGACTCCCTCAATTTTTGGATTAATATGACATTCCAGGCAGATTCCTCGGCCGACGACCACGGTTTCATCCAGCTCGTTTACAACGGAAAGGAGGTCTTTTCTTTCCAGAGAAATCAAGCCAAAAACAAGAAACCAAAAAATATGGCGGTGGAATTATTAAGTGCCAAGCCTCGGGAGGAAATGGAAGGGTAAGTTTCTCGCTATCTCTCCCTTCATTTGTCTAGAAAAGGAGAGTGGAGAATACATTTTATTTTTAATTAAATAATGAGTGCATTTCAAGATTAGTGTTTGCCTATTTTTTTCATTTTTTTAATAATGATTTTTTTTTCTAGGTGTTGCCAGTGGTATTAGAGTTTACAGAGATGGCGTGGCAAGCGGTGGTATCAGCTCCGGAAGTGGCAAAAGAGAGTAAACATCAAATAGTTGAGACAAAGTATCTTATGAATGGACTCGCTCGTCGAATATTTGCCAAAGCTAGGATTGACACAATTTTTTGTTTTTCTTTAATATGAATTTTCATTTTTGGTTGCTAAATGAATTTAAAAAATAAAAATAAAAAGAGTTTCATCATAATCCAAATTTTTGTTAAGTATGATGGAATAATAATTTTAAATTAATCTAAAATTTTGAATCCCTTAATTTTAATTTTTTATATAATTAATTTTATAAAAATATTATTATAAAATTAAACAACTTACAATAAATTTTAAAATTTATATATTCAACCAAATTCACATACTAAAATTAAACAACCTTTTAATTTAAACAATAAATTTAAATTTTTTTATATTCAACCAAATTCATAGACTTTTTTTTTGTTTTGTCCGAGGATCGCACCCGGTCTGAGCCACACCAACCCTTAACATGGTTGGATTTTTTGTCCCCGCAGGTTTCGAACCGGTGACTTTAACATCACAGAGTGGCTTAACAACACACTCCGTCACCGACTGTCCTACACCTCGGGGACAACCAAATTCATAGACTAACTAAAATTAAACAACTTATTTTTAATTTAAATCATAAATTTTAAAAAATTATATATTCAACCAAATTCACTAACTAAAATATTATTGGAATCCTCTAAATAATGGTTTAACCTAAAATTTGTGACTTAGTCTGAATTTCATTGTGGAACAAACAAACCCTTTGTAACATGCCTTTGTAACATGCATATTCTCCAGGTGAGTTAAAACCACTTTCATTTTGTCTACATTGCTACAACTCCAAATACACTCATAAGGGTTTTAATTTTTACCAATTACATGGATATACAACTCCAAATACAGTCATAAGGGTTTAAATTTTTACCAATTACATGGATATACAACTCCAAATACACTCATAAGGGTTTAAATTTTTACTAATTACATGGATATACAACTCCAAATACAGTCATAAGGATTTAAATTTTTACCAATTACATGGATATCTTGCTAACCCATATCCACAATCATCGTATCTTTCATATATTGCTAACCTATATCCGCAATCATTATATCTTTCATCAATACCACATTGAAGACCTTATTTAAAGGTGACATTGTTTTTTTTCTCTTTCGTTTTTATAAATATTTTTTTATCTACGTATCAAAATACGATAGTTTTACTAATTAAAGACCTTATTTAAAAATAACTTTGTTTTTTTTTTTCCTTTCTCTTGCATTGTTTTCATGTATTCAAACTTCGACGTTGTTTTCATGAAGTACCATGTAGCCTTGTTTTAATAAGATAAGATAATGGCCTTGTTTTAATAAGATAAGATAATACATAATACTACAGCAATAATGTCTTATTTTAATAAGATAAGACAAGAAACCATATTTCCAAAGTACTTGCTCGATTCGGAATTAAAGGATATTTAAATACGATATTCCCCCGACTTTCGTGAGTTGAAATTAAAGGATAAAGATGTGAGTGGTTTAATCTAATCATTTCCACTAATGATAATTAAAAATTTTAAGGTCAACATCATATTGGATATAAAAAACATTTCAATATTTTAAATAAACATTGTAATCTGGTTTTTTAAATAGAGAATCTCTTTATTATTATAATAAAATATTTAAAAGTTTTTAATCATATTTTAATATTATTGATTTTAGTATAAATATATTTTCAAATAATTTTTAAGTCAACGTTCCTACTCTACAATGTAGTATATTATCAAGAATTTATTAATCAATTTCTATATATTAGAATATAAAATAATATATATTTAATATGATTTTCTATATATTTTTTCAAATTAAATGATTGTTATGGCTATAACTAAGACCTTAATATAAGAACCTAACATAATTTGTTCGACAACACGGGTATTCCAACAGAGGACGGACACCTTCAGTAACCATTCACATAACCAGATCAAAGATCAACACACCGATGTTTTCACGTGGTAAAACCCCTACGGGGAAACATCCACGGCCGCAGCCAACACGGCCACTTTGAGCAGTTTATTAATGCAAAGAAAAAGATTACAGAGAGATTTTACAAGAGAGTTTCTCACAATCGATCATCGACAAATGACCCTCCATGCTCTTTAAATAGAGATCATGGACCAATCGGGTGTTAAGCCACGGATCAATGGCCATTAAGATCGATGAGAGTATGAACCGTTAGATCACTCTATGTCGGGAACATACCGTGACCGTTGGATTTCCTAACTACAAATGCATACTAATGCACACTAAAGAAACACACTAGAAACACACTTTCACCTAACGACATATTAGACCAAGTAGATCTTAACTAACTCTTAAGTGTCTAAATATCCTAACATCCCCCCTTAAGAACAACTTGGGATAGGATTGAAGGATTTACAATAGTGACACAATAGGAGAAGGAAGGAGGCATTAGAGCCTATCCCCCCTTAAT
>ML798381.1:171655-187597 GCA_009831015.1 Picea engelmannii | reverse complement strand
CCATTATCTACTTGAACTGTTCCAGATCCTACAACACTAAGAGATCTATCATCACCAACAAATATTTTCTTGGTGTTACATTCATTTAGAGAAGAAAATATGGCTTTATCCTTAGCCATATGATAAGATGCTCCTGAATCAATGAGCCACTCATTAGAAGAAGAAGTAGTAGTAGAATTTAAATTGAAGGAGAAACCAAAAGAATAAAGTGCATGTCCGTAAGAAGAAGAAGTAGAATCAATATTGATGTTGTGCTTCTTCATCGTTGTGTCTAAAGATGCCATCTTCTTGAAACATTTGGACTCATCATGACCATCTTTATCACAAAAGTTGCAATGTCTGTTAGTATTTTTACTTTTATATTTTGCTCCTTTTTCCATATTAGGAGCGGAAGCTGTCTGAGTGGGTTTGGGACCCTTATGTTGCTTGTTGTTGTAGCGAAGATGTTGCTTCTTAGAATACTTGGGTTTATCTTTCTACTGGGCAGCTAGGGCTTTGTTGGAGGTACTTTCATTGTTGATTAATCCAAGTTGTATAAGCTTATATTCCTCTCTAATCAAAGAAGTACAAAAGGACTCAAGAGTGGGTTTGTCATAAGCTTTCCCTCGATCCTCTCTGATGGCATAAAAGGTAGATACAAACATAGAATATGCACTACCTAGCTTAGAAAGGATAAGATATATGTAACGCTCTTCCGCCATTTTTATCTTACATTCTTCACATAAAATTATGAGTGTTTTAAACCTAGATAGATAGTCTCCAAGGCAAGAAAAATCACTCGGACTCAAGGTCAGTATTTGATTTTCTAACTGTTGTGCTCGAATAATATTGAGTTTACCAAACACAAATTCAATCGTGTTCCAAGCTTCTTCAGGGTCATCAATTCCTTGAAGGTGGTAACTTGAATCAGGAGAGATAGACATTTCGATTAGTCCATGTGCTTCGTCATTCCTATTATCCCATTTGGATTTCTTATCATCATCAATGGGTGTTTTTTCCTTTCCCAAGGTAATCCAGTATAGGCCTTTACTTCTTAATAAATCTTCCATATGGGATTTCCATTTGAAGTAGTTGTTGCCAGTAAGAAAGAAATTACTTGTAGAAGCCATATTAAATATGCAGATAATGTGGATTTAAAAAATGAAACTAATGATCTATATGGAAATATCTTGAAAAGTCGTGCGGTTGAAAAAAAAAACGACACTAAAAATAGAGTTCCGATGTGAGAGTTATGCCATTTAAAAAAAAAAGGCATAAACAGTAACCAAATAACCACGTGATAGTGTAAGTTTCTTTATGAAGTGACCCACTTTTATAAAGAGAAGTGGGGATCACTTTTACAATGAAGGTACTTTATAACAGAAAAGATGCATGCAAAATAAAATATTAAAGCTACTTATAGTGATTCACTTTTATACTTGAAGTGAAATACACTTTACAATTTTGGCATGAATTTTTTTCAAAAAAAAAGTAACAAAAAGAGACTTGAACTCAAGACCTCTTACTTAATAAGGCAACTTTTAACCAAATGATCTAGCAAAACATATTGTAATTTTCAGAAGGAGGATTGGGGGTGTTGTTTTTGTGGAAGACAGCCTTGGAGAGCATGCTAAAAAAAACTCTTTTCACACATGAAAAAAATTTCGCTCCAGATTTGACTGTAATGGCTGTATCTTGGGAAAATGGAAACCTTTTCGAATGAAACGAAAAGTGTTCCTGACTGAAACGAGTGCTCCAGATGCAATGGACTATTCCTCTTAGCCCATAAATGTACATAAATTACTTAAAGTGGAGATGAGGCAACTCAGCTTCACGATCTCGATCTTCAACAGGAGCAGGTCTTCAAACAGGCTCTGATACCATTTTCGATAACAAAGGTATTTCAACAGAGGAAGAACACCTTCAGTAACCACTCAAATAACCAGATCAAAGATCAACACACCGATTTTTTCACGTGGTAAAATCCCTACAGGGAAACATCCACGGCCCGAGCCAATGCGACCACTTGGAGAAGTTTATTAATGCAAAGAAAAAGATTACAGAGATATTTTACAAGAGAGTTTCTCACAATCGATCATCGGCAAATGACCCTCCATTCTATTTAAATAGAGATCATGGACCAATTGGGTGTTAAGCCATGGATCAATGGCCGTTAATATCAAGGAGAGTATGAACCGTCAGATCACTCTGTCGGGAACATATCGTGATCGTCAGATTTCTTAACTACAAATCCATACTAATGCACACTAAAGAAACACACTAGAAACACACTTTTACCTAACGACATATTAGACCAAGTAGATCTTAACTAACTTCTAAGTGTCTAAATATCCTAACAAAATTAGACATCATCCAGTATTGAGATTATATATTCAAACATAAATAATTTATTATGATTCTATATTTTTCTCTTCAAATTAAATGGTCGTTGAAATACTCAGTGATATATTGCTATGACTAAAACCCTAACAAAATATTCAACCATGTTATTATACACATAATTATGAGTTCATAATACAATTATTGTATTTACATTTATAAGGGATGTTGTATTCTCTACAATAGCTTTTAGTAACATATATAGTATTTTTAGATTTGATGTGCAACTCCTACTACTAGAATTCCTACTCCTAACATTGACATTTTAAATTTTGTAAGTAAAATAAATATTATTTACACATTTATGCATTAGGGGATAAGGTAGATATTTTGCAATGTATGTTGGGATCGAGGTGTGTCATACATCTTGCAATCTTGTAATAGAACATTTTTTGTAAATATTACTTTATCTCTCTTATTACAACTATACCTTTGTGTTAATAGAATAGTATAAAATTTCTCCACCTCATATATACCTTGCACATTCAAATAATCATGTAGGAATCATCATAGTGATAAATAATTTAAGAATACATTAGACATCAACCAAAAGACAAGTTTGGAAAGTAATGCATTTGCAATAAAAATTTGATGCTCATTTGAAGTTTGTAATGTCAATTAAATGTCGAATAGGAATTTCCCCTTTGTTGAATAAACATCGAAAATCTTCGGACCTTTTCTAAGTTTGTCAGTGCTTTCCTTTCACTGCTATGGAAGGCACTACATCTTTGGACTGACTTGAATATAGGACTTATGATGTTGTTTCTGTTTTAGCCTTACTTGGGCTCGACTCTTAACCCCATCTACGAACCATAGCTATTGGCATTGAAATGGGGCACTGAAACGAATAAATCAGGATGTATCCCCAAACTCCCTCCTACTATCTATCTATCTATATATCAGGTAAAAAATATAACTAATTCTACTAGCAGAACCGCGATAAGGTCCTCTCATTCATTCCAAGCATGGTTAGTTTGTAACGCAAGTCCCCTTCCGTTCTTCTCACACTATCTATAATCACCATTGTGTCATGCAGGGCATGTTGGGTAGATTCCATGATTCTTTCTGGGAATCACTCGCATAGAAAGGAGGATGATTCTACTAAAGATGCTTCACCCACCCCTCAAGATTCCTCTAAGATGCGGATAGGAGAAATGATTTTCATAAGAAAGAAGGACACATGCACAATATATATATATATATATATTACTGCACGCCTCGACTGACTGACTGACGCCTGTCAGGATGGTGAGATAGAAGATCTATATATGGGTGAGATATCCACTTCTTTCATTCCCCCCCAATATCACCTGATATCTCTTAGCAGGGTACATGACAAACATGTTGTCCCATGGGGTGGGCATCCCATGTCTCATCATTGATGCCGCATGGTGTTGAATTCACATTGATATGATGTTGAAAATACGATGAAAGGGAAGTATAATTCAACAATACCTTATCCAACTATATGTCGCTTTTTCGAGGCAACATCATCCTCTAATCGACTTGTAATCAAGTTCTTTAAACTCAATCCACCAAATATTTAGAATACAAAATTTCCATCTATCATTTCTTAAGTGATGCTAAACCGACATGTATGCTATTATAGAGATATCCATTCGATGTTTACATCACATAGGAGATGAAAACGTGATGTTAATTTTTTTGGCTTCTTTCATTTGATGTTGAATATGTTTTGATGTCCCCACAATGTGCCTAGTCGAATCTTGTGATCATGCACCTCTTGAGGGCATGTGACACCATGACACTTCTCACCTGGTTACTTGGAAACACCAAGGATACTTCATCTAGAATAAATATCTTCACCTAGAGCATACCCATACTCCATTCTAAGATAACAACGAGTCACACTCCTACTCTAGAGAAACTCTTGTATACTTAGACAATTTTTAACCATTTAACACTTAGTCATATATAAGCATACATCCATGAGAAATAAAGAGAACAACGGTGGAACAAATGAAATACATACACATAAATATTGCAGGCAAAATGAATCATGCTTAACACTCGACTAAGTCTTTGTTATTGAAAAACAATTACAATATGAGCTCTACTAGCTCGGTTTACAACTTTGAAAGAGTCACATGACTCGCCTCACCTCACCACGACACTCATACACATATTTTTCACACCAAGAATCTATGTCGCAATCGTCTCTATGGCTAGCCTCCTTTGGTGCACCTTAGATGTGCCCTCAACCACTCACTTGTTGTCTCTTTATTTCCAAATACTTCATGGATTTTGGTTCTACCTCACACATCCCTCCAACAAACCTTCATTTCCATACTTCCCAAAAATCGACCCAATATAAGTTTTCCCAACTCTATCCACCAAATCCACCTCAAGGAAGCACAATTCCTCCCATGTGGAGTGACTTGGATCCTTGAGGTAGATTTTGTTGAAACACTCACTGAAACTGAGAGGGGGTGTGAATCAGTGTCTAGAACTTTTGGCTACTTTTCACACTCTCATAGATTAACTAAATTAACTGAATAAGATATATGCAGTTTAATTAATTATTCATAAACATGTATAACACAAATTGTATGAAGTAGATACAATATCATTCTTTTATTTATTTAACTTGAATGAATACAAATAAAATCAATCCTTTAATATATTCAACTTCATCTGAATATGAGAGATCCAACTCTCTGATACAAGACCCAACTTGTAGTTCTAATATCCAATTGACAAATTAGCAATCCAATTCTCATAACAAGACTCAACTTATTGATCTCAGATCCAACTAAGATGTGAGGAATCCAATCCTTATGACAAGACTCAACTTGTAAATAGGCACCAACCTGATAGATTGAACTTTCATTCAATCCAATATATATATATATATATATATATATATATATATATATATATATATATATCCACCAAGACACCTTATTCCTTTCATATTCCTTTACTTATATATTCCTCCAAAGGGTGCCACTTTGAAAGAATGTGTCCTTTTGGAATGAAATATTGCACCCTTCATTTAATTATCACAAATGGTTACTTTTATTAATTAATTTCCGTACACCAATTTAGACAATGATTTTTGTATGAATATTTTGGAGTGATGGAAACGAATTTTAAAATTCTACGACATGGGTGTTTTTCACAACATTCACAATTAGCCGAAATGAAAGAAATTTCCACAGAAAGTGTGTGAGTTGGCTGGTATAGGTGGTTATTTGAAGGAAACTTGCGCAAATTTTCCTTTTGTCATCAAATGCCAAATCGACTTCAATACATATTACCTTTTCGTGAATGTCTAAATCGACCTCCACATATCTCCTTGATGGTGTTTATTTAAACTCAACTTGTAAATATTTTACTTGATGGTTATATTAAAATTGGTTCCATCTCAGCTGCTAGTCACTAAAGATTTGACTTGGTCTCACCATTTTTCGTATTTGCTTCCTCATTCGACCGAGAAACATCTTTTTGGTCAACTCAATTAGGAGAAATTTCGACTTGAGTATTTCAATTCTAGTTGAACCATATTGATTCAACCTTGACTCGAATTGTATTTAAGTTTTCTTTGACTTCGACCTTTAGGTTACTTCTTTCTTGGACCGACTCAACTTGGAAGAAAACCGACTTGAGAAATTCGACTTTGGTCATCTCCACTTTCTTTGGTTGACATGTATTTTCCAATTCAATTTTCCTTCGACTTCGACCTTCATTTGCTCAACTTGTCTTCAACTCGACTTGAAATTGATCGACTTGTCTTCGACTCTTCTTGCAGTTGATTGACTTCCAGATAGTCGACCTTATTGTTGTTTGAATCGAATCGACTTGTGACTCAATAGTGTCAATGTTTCTTCACCAAACATCCACCATTGACATTCTATATCATCTCTTGACTCTTATTCAATTGATTTTTTATGAATCACTTTTAATGAACCATGTCTTATTAACTTCTTTATTTGTTATTTGTATGGATCCATATTGAATTATCCATTTACCCTTTTTATCTAGACAATTTCTTCACAATTTCTTGTTTTGTGCATGGATGTTAATGACACAATATCAACCTTATACAATATAGGATAAGTGTATCAAGATCATACAATATATTAGTCAATTTTATCTTTCTAGTGATATTCAAGTCACCTTCATAATATTATGTCCAATATTGATAATGCTTGACATTCAAGTTGCCTTCATAACATTATGTCCAATATTGACAATGCTTGATATTAAATTCACCTTAATAACAATATGCCCAATATTGACAATTCTTCTGAAACCAATCAATCAATGATACTTCACCTATTTATCAAGGTTGACATCAATGACAACCAAATTACCAACAATCTCCCCCTTTTCTATTGATGGAAACCTTAGTAAAACAATCTTACTTCCCTTGTGAAATGTATTATGTATTTTGAGTCTTTTGAGTTGACTTTGTTTTACTCTTTATCTCTTCCCCTTTGACAACAATGAAAAAGGGAACATTTCTATTCTACCCCTAAGCTGATTCTCCCCCTATCTTTGTCCCATTTAGTTTGTACTTTGTTTTTATTCATCACACTATTCTACATACTGATTTGCTTTTGATATTTCATCATCATTACCACTATTTTGTGCACCATAATATTTTTCATCTTCTTATTTAGAAATTATTCTTCCTTGAGCGTGTTCCTCTTCATATGCAAAGCTGTGAATTTCACATTCCTTATTAGAAGTTTCATCCATTAGTTTATTGTTATCAATTTATTCATTTTTAGGTGCAAGATCTTCATCATCTTATTTTCTTTCTGCTTCAGATTTTCTTCTCCATATATTTCCATAAGGCACTTTGTTTGATGAAATTTTCTTTCCTACAATTTTCCTTTGATATTTATCCTCTCTTCTTTTCTTCCAAAGTTCATTAGATTTCCTTCCTGACTTGTATGGATTATTTTTCATAGGTTGTCTTCTTCATTTCCTGCAGTCTTGAGATTTGTGCTCAAACTTATCAAAGTTGTAGCATCTCATGGTATGCCAAAACTTTGTTGTGTGCCAAACATAATTACATCTCCAACATCTCATTATGTTATTGGACCTTCATGATTTTTTCTTTCCAGGACTCTTGCATTCCAATGCTTTGTGACCAAAATTTTTACAAGAAAAGCTATAACCATTGAAGATGTTTCCATACTCGAGTCTGTTGTGACATGGGAATTATTCCTTTTGATATGTTTCTTGTTTTTTTATTTTTATAGCTTCCTCCTTTACAAAAGTTCATGGTTTGTATTTGGTTTGTGTTGCACCTTTTCCGTTTGAGGAGGATAATCCTCTCTCATGTTTGTGAATGGTGTTCCACTTGTCACCTTCTTCTTGCTTATTGTACCTAAGACCAGTTTTTTCATCAGTTGGTATTTTCTTGTTCCAGATCTTATCTAGGGCTGATATGTTTTGAAATTTGACAGTTTATTTTGTCTTTTCATTCTTCTTTTTGAGGTTGATAACTTCCAATTCCAACATGTGACATGTTCCTTCCTTTTTAGTCAACTGGATCTTCAAGTCTTCTTCCATTTCCTTAGATTCTTCAATTTGAGTCTTTAGATTGATGACTATTTCTTCTGTCTCATCCAAGACTTTTGTGCATTTATTCGTTTTATCATATGCCTTCAACTCTTCTATTTCTTTTGTTATATCAACAACTTCAGTCTTCAATCTTTTGATTTCTTCCTTGCTTTCTAGTTGAATCCTTTTGAGGTTGATGACTTCCAATTGCAGCTTTTTGCATGATTCTTCCTTTTTAGTCAACTGACTCTTCAGGGTTTCTTCACTTTTCTTAGCTTCTTCACGTTGAGTCTTTAGACTATTGACCATTTCTTTTGTTTCTTCTAATTCTTCTATGCATTTATTGAGTTCGTCATATGTCTTCAACTCATTGATTTTTTTTGTTAGATCAACAACTTCAGTCTTTAATCTATTGATATCTTCTTCTTTGTCTTCTAGCTGACTCTTTTGTTCTTGCTCTTCATGGTTTTTAGATTGATCTAACTGTTGTAGTAATAACATATCTTTCTTTCAAATTTTATTAATCATATCTTTCTTTCATATTTAAAAGTTTTTAATCATATTTTAGTATTATTGATTTTGGTATGAATGTTATTTCAAATAACATGAGGTTTTAAGTAAACATTCTTACCATACAAATGTAGTCTATCATCAAGAATTTCTTAATCAATTTCTATATATTAGAATATAAAATATTTTATATTTAGTATTATTCCTGATTTTTTCTTTAAATTAAATGGTCGTTATGATACATGGGTTTTCAAGTCAATGTTATTACCATACAAATGTAGTCTATCATCAAAAATTTCTTAATCAATTTCTATATATTAGAATATAAAATATTTTGTATTTAGTATGATTCTCTATTTATTTCTTCAAATTAAATGGTCGTTATGATACACGGATATGACTAAGACCCTAACATAAGACCCTAAAAAAATTAGGCATCATCAAAGACATCATCAAGTATTAGGATTATATATTAAAAAATAAATAAATTTATTATGATTCCCTATTTTTCTCTTCAAATTAAATGGTCATTGAAATAGTCAATCATACATTGCTATGACTAAGAACCTAAAAAAAGTCAACTAGGTTATTATACACATAATTATTCTATTTTTTCCTTCAAATTAATGGTCGATGCATAAGATCCTAACAAAATTAGACATCATCAGAGACATCATCAAGTATTGAGATTATATATTCAAACACAAATAAATTTATTATGATTCCCTATTTTTCACTTTAAATTAAATTTTCATACATTGCTATGACTACGACCCTAACAAAATAGTCAACCATGTTATTATACACATAATTATGAGTGCATAATACAATTATTTCATTTACATGTATAAGGGATGTTGTCTTCTCTACATAAATTTTAGTGACATATACAAGTATTTTTAGATTTGATGTGCAACTCCTACTACTAACTATGGAATTTTAAATTTTGCACGTAAAATAAAATATTATCTACACATTTATGTTTTAGGGAATACAATAGATATTTTTCCATGTATGTTGGGATATAGGTGTGGCATACATCTTGCAATCTTTTAATAGAACAATTAATGTAAATATTACTCTATCTCTTTCTTATTACAACTATACCTTTGTGTTAATACAATAGTAAAAAATTTCTCCACCTCATATCTACCTTTCACATTCAAATAATCATGTAGGAATCATAATAGTGATAAATAATTTAATAATACTTTAGACATCGACCAAAATACAAGTTTGGAAAGTAATGCATTTGGGATAAAAAATTGATGCTCATTTGAAGTTTGTAATGTCGAATATGAATTTCCTCCTCGTTGAATAAACATAGAGAACTTAGGCTAAATAAAGCAGGTGTAATTGGTGGATTATCATATCCCCAATTATGTTGTGCTCCCATAATTTACACCTGATCACTATTCAGAATGGAGGGGGGACAAGATTAGGAGATTGAAGGTGTTTTGATCCTTATTCAAACCTAGCCTGATTAGTCTATGGCTTGGTTGTTGGCAGTGAATAGTGGATCGAATCGATTTTCTCGATCATTCAATGATTGATATATGGTCCTATGGAGCCTTCCTTCCTTTCGAGAGAGATTGGCCTTCACACATAGCCGGCCTTCCTTCCTTTTCAGATCTACGTTTTTGGATGTGTATTTGGTGGGGCCTTTTTGGTGTAGGTGGAGAGAAAATCTTTGGAAATTTGCTAAGTTTTTCAGTTCTTTCCTTTCATTGCTATGGAAGCCATTGCATATTTGGATATAATTGTAGATAGGACTTATGATATTTCTTCCATTACAACCTTACTTGGGCTAGACTCTTAACCCCATCTATTGTCACCCCATCTCCGAACCATATTTATTAGCATTGAAATGGGGCAGTGAAATGAATAAATCGGGATGTAGACCCAAACCCCCTCCTACTATCTATCTATCTATCTATCTATAGGGTAAAAAATATAACTAATTATACTAGCATAACCACGATAGGGTCTTCTCATTCATTCCAAGCATGGTTAGTTTATAATGCAAGTCCCCTTCCTTTCTACTCATGTTATCTATAATCATGCTTGTGGCATGCATGGGCATGCCAGGTAGATTCCATGATTCTTTCCAGGTGTTGGAACAAATATTGAAATTTTGGCTTTAGTAGCTTAGAAAGAAATAAAAATATAGTGTTTAGCTACCGAAAGTGCAGGCTTTCGGTAGCTTAAATCTCAGGTTTCATATGCCCTTAGCTGTCGAAAGTGTATCGGCCAAGACTAAGCACTCAAGCGTCACATGGAGGAAGAGATCACGAGGAGGCACAAAAAAAAATAAAAAAATAAAATGCAATAAATGGAAATAAAATCACTAACATAAGGTTCTACAAAATGCCACGTCATCATTTCGGGTTTTGACCATCAGAGGTTTGGCCGATGAAATTTTTGTTTTCTATTTCCCGAAACCCGAAATCCCGAAATCCCAAAATCGAGGTTTCGAGAATTTCGGTGGTTTACGGTGCTCTGAAATTTCACTGTTAGCCACTGAAATCCATGACTTTCGACAGCTAAGATACCTTTGTTTTTGACGTGTTAGCCACTGAAATCGCAGATTTTTCATATGCAAAAAACTGCCTTGGGAAAAAACCATTTGTCTCAGCCTTGGAGAGGCCATTTTTCATGTTCTAATAGTCGATTGACATCTACAGATCCTAATATTTCCATTGGTGTATTCATAAGTTCATTTGGATCTTGGGAAGGTAGTCAAAATCCCCCTGACATATGAGGTTCGTTTTCAGAAATGTGGCATTTTTTACTGTGCTGAGTGATCATTTTCAAATGATGATTCTGAGCGACTCGAATATCATTTTGAGAAATGGTAAGATTTTGTTGTGCCTAACACATCAGAGATCAATAACCTCCCTCAGTTTTCCTACAGGTGTCACATATTGGGAGAATCAAATCCATCTCCGAGCCTTAATTTTCGGATCTCAGAATTTCCCCGTTTGACACATGTTTTTGAAAGGTAGATCTGGGGCAAATGGAAATAGATCTCAGGAAACCGAGAGAGGTTTTTGGTTAGAAAAAACAGATGAACAAAAAACTCTTTCATTTTATAGACAGATATCACGATTCGAGAGATACATAACCATAACCACAGCCCCAATTTTCAGTAGTTTGGCCCATTCAGAAAGTTTCCGAATTTGATGGTAACTGTTGTTATATTTTGGGAGGATTTCGACCTCAATACCTACATGAAATGCCTTTTCATTTCTAGAGGGATTTATTTTGGAATCCGAGTCATTTTTCAGTTATTCGAAAGGGGGAAGAAGACACATATTATTGTATCTTCTTGAAGAAAAAGAAGGGGAACAACCCGAGAGCCTTTTGGAGGTTGGGTTTGTAATGCATTCTTTTTCAGCAAATATAGAATAGAATGCCAAGAGATTCTAGACCTTGTCACTGTCTAATTCTATCCTCTTTCTGTGTTATTGTTTCTGAAGTTTTCATCACTTCTGTTTCTTCCTTCCATTCATTAATTCAGTTTGTAATGGTTACAATTTAGTGATGCTTCTGCTATAGCTAATTTAAAGCATTCCTTAAAGTGCAGTTTTTCCTCTGTTTTGTCGTGAGTAGAACAAGACCTGCATCTTAATTGTTTTTCCTTATTTACAAGTTTTATTTGTTCATAGCTTTTCCTCTATCTTGCTATGAGTAAGACAAGACCTATGTTCAGATATTTGAATTTTGGTGTTATTTCTTCCATTGAAATAAAGATTAGACCTATCAGAATTAGATACCTAACTCTTTGTTTCAGTCTTCTTCATCTCCTATCCTCAATCCTTCTTGTTTATTAAATCAATTAGACAAACGATGTCATGCCTCTTCGTTTCTGATCTATAAATGAGTGAAGGACCTGTTTCAGACCTAGTTCTAGAAGCCTCTTATGACTAATCAATCAACAAATTTTATTTCATTTAAAATGTGCTAAGGCTTGGCTCTATTACAGCCTAGAGTCTACTCTTGCGACAACATTTTTTGGCACCGTTGCTGGAGATGGAGGAAGAAGTTATCTTCCCTGGGATATGACAAATTTCAGATCTATATCTTGATGGTGAACAAGGGATAGGCATTTAATTGGCTGTGATCATTCACATGGCGACTCCTTGGTTTGTAGAATCTACATGATTTGTTGGCGACTCCACTGGTCTCAAATGTCGAATTCGTTCACTACTCAAATCGCTGCAAGGTTTACTCCTCTGGACTTTACAAATTTTTATGGCTTTCCAAACACTGTTCCAGACATTAAAATTTGGGAAGTTGTCCTTCCTAAATTTGGAGAATATGAGGACGACAATCCCGCTCAACACTTGTTTGAATTCCACAAGCTCATGGAGGGATTAAATGCACATCATGAATATGTCCTCATGAAATTGTTTTTGTTTTCATTGGAAAAAGATGCTAGACTCTGGTATAAATCTTTACCCCATTCCAGTATTCCTTCATTGAGATATTTTCACACACTTTTTCATCAACATTGTAAGAGGATATATTCAGCTGAAATCCTTTTCGAAGATTGTTGTCATATAGGATTCATACGACAAAAAGATCATACAAATCCTCTTGAAGAAGAGGAAGAAACAATAGAAATTTCTGAAGTTGATGAAGATGATCAGTATGAGGAAGAGTTGGCTCATAAAGAAGATGGATCTTGTGAATGTACTCAAGAAGAAGATATTCAGCATCATGGTCAACCTACGAAAGAGATAGAAAGGAATGATTATTGTTTTATCCAGAAAATACAGAGACCACCTTCTCCTTTGACTAAAGAAGAGATAGGTCTACTCCTACACAGCTATGTTGTAGCCCCTACTCACACAGATTTGTAGCTTTCACACAGTCCCGGATATGAGTGTCAAACTTCTTCCATTTCTAAAAATGCAAATCTGCTTTTAAATGATGACAGTCATGTATATGATAGAACTTTACAGGAAGTTAGTGAACCTATTTATGATGATTTTCTGCCAGGAGATCAAATTTTAGACTCTGCTTTGTTTCATGAAAAAGATATGGTTTCCATGTTTAATGATCCTGAAGAAGGTTTGTTGTTCGAGAATGATTTAGAATGTGATTTGCAGAAGTATGATCCTGAAATAAATAGTATGCCAGAGATAGTAACAAAGTGTCCTTTGCTTGAGAGATCCACAGTTGATGTCTCGAGTTTTTGTTTGACTGATGAACCTCTTGATTTATCTGCTGAACCTAAATATGATGAGTATAGTGATGATTATTTCATCATTTCTGTAGAACAACTTGCTACAAATTTTTCATGGAGGGATGAGGGTCTTCAAACAAGATTGTGCCATGATTTTGGAGATGCCATTGCAGATGATATTGAAGGGTGCTCGGATATTCTCTTTGAGAATGATCCTGAGCATTATAAATTAGAACATAGAGTAGTCCTAGATGTTTTAAAACCTCAGGATGATATATTTTTCCAAGATCCTTTTGTTGATCTTTTAGATTCATTTAATGGAGGAGTATGCTATGTCATGGATATTTGGTCACAAGAATTGATGAAAGGTTTGAAAATTCATGATCACCAACATGTCAGATGGGAGTTGTCAGTTTCCTTTTTCATCCTGCTCAAAGAAAGTGTGAGAAAATTTCAAATAAGTAGACAATTATTGGATTGGCTTCACTGGCATTTTCGTATCATTTGATTCAGTGGGAATTTTTTAGTAGTTAGAGTAGGTGATGTATATAAATAAGCTTGAATTTGAGCATTAGATTACAGTGGTGGTTTTCAATATGTTTTTAGTTCAGTTTTGAATCCAGTATGGTGTTGTTTTAAATCATTACGAATCCATAGCCCAATGGATGAATAAGCGGTTTTTCGTTCCGAAAAGATGCAAGTAAAGTGACAGGGTTCAGAGTTTGATAAGGATGATTTCAGGTCGCCCAATGGATGAAGGCACTTGGTCTACTATTCTTGTCACTTTTAGGAAAGACCCATCCCTAGATGGAGCCTATGTTGGAACACATATTGAAATTTTGGCTTTCGGTAGCTTAGAAAGAAAAAAAATTATAGTGTTTAGCTACCGAAAGTGCAGGCTTTCAGTAGCTTAAATCTCAGGCTTCATATGCCCTTAGCTGCCGAAAGTGTATCGACTGAGACTAAGCACTCAAGCGTCACATGGAGGAAGAGCTCACGAGGAGGCACAAAAAAAAAAAAAATGCAGTAAACGGAAATAAAATCACTAAAATAAGGTTTTACAAAATGCCACGTCATCATTTCGGGTTTCGACCATTGGAGGTTTGGCCGACGAAATTTTTGTTTTCTATTTCCCGAAACCTGAAATCCTGAAATCCTGAAATCGGGGTTTCAGGACTTTCGGTGGTTTATGGCGCTCCGAAATTGCACTATTAGCCATCGAAAGATAGGACTCTCGGCAGCTAAGATACCTTTGTTTTTGATGTGTTAGCCACCGAAATTGCAGATTTTTCATACGCAAAAAACTTCCTTGGGAAAAAACCATTTTTCTCAGCCTTGGAGAGGCCATTTTTCATGTTCTAATAGTCTATTGACATCTTCCGATCCTAAGATTTCCATTGGTGTATTCAGAAGTTCATTTGGATCTTTGTAAGGTAGTCAAAATCCCCCTGAAAGATGAGGTTCGTTTTCAGAAATGTGGCGTTTTTTACTGTGCTGAGTCATCATTTTCAAATGACGATTCTAAGCGACTCGAATATCATTTTAAGAAATGGTCGAAGATTTTTGTGCCTAACACATCATAGATAAATAACCTCCCTTATTTTTCCTACAGGTGTCACATATTGGTAGAATCGAATCCATCTCCGAGCCTTAATTTTTGGATCTCAGAATTTCCCCGTTTGACACATGTTTTTGAAAGGCATATCTGGGGAAAATGGAAATGGATATCAGGAAACCGAGAGAGGTTTTTGGTCAGAAAAAAAAGATGAACAAAAAAATCTTTCATTTTATACACAGCTATCATGATTCAAGAGATACAGAACCATAACCGCAGCCCCAGTTTTCAGCAGTTTGGCCCATTTTCTATGGCAAACAGTTTCCAAATTTGATGGTAACTGTTGTTATCTTTTGGGAGGATTTTGACCTCAATACCTACATGAAATGCTGTTAAGAACCAAACATCAATATAGCATAGAAAAACCTCAGGAAAAGTACTCAACGCCTTGAAAAAGAGATAATTTCAGATAATAAGCCTCTTCGAGGGGGCAACCTCCTTTTACCCCACTTAAATGTTCAAGTCCAAGATGATTCAAAATGAAAATGTCTCCTTGGTATATATAGGAGACTAGGAGGTATAATTACAAATAATGGCCTAAAGCCGACATAATTAAAATAACATTGCTAATCTAATATGCCCCAATTAAGGGGTAATGAGCCAACATTAGGGCTTAACATGCCCCTCCCCTTGAGACAAGTGTTGTCCACAATGCTTGAGAAACTCTGGATGCTTCTGTATAAAAGACTCATCTTCCCAAGTGGAATCT
>ML798381.1:149928-166725 GCA_009831015.1 Picea engelmannii | reverse complement strand
AACCTCCTTTTACCCCACTTAAATGTTCAAGTCCAAGATGATTCAAAATGAAAATGTCTCCTTGGTATATATAGGAGACTAGGAGGTATAATTACAAATAATGGCCTAAAGACGACATAATTAAAATAACATTACTAATCTAATATGCCCCAATTAAGGGGTAATGAGCCAACATTAGGGCTTAACAAATGCCTTTTCATTTCTAGAGGGATTTATTTTGGAATCCGAGTCATTTTTCAGTTATTCGAAAGGGGGCATAAGACATATATTATTGTATCTTCTTGAAGAAAAAGAAGTGGAACAACTCGAGAGCCTTTTGGAGGCTGGGTTCGTAATGCATTCTTTTTCAGCAAATATAGAACAGAATGCCAAGAGATTCTACACCTTGTCACTGTCTAATTTTGTCTTCTTCCTGTGTTATTGTTTCTGAAGTTTTCATCACTTCTGTTTCTTCCTTCCATTCATTAATTCAGCTTGTAATGTTTACAATTCAGTGATACTTCTGTTGTAGCTACTTTAAAGCATTCCTTAAAGTGCAATTTTTCCTCTATTTTGCCGTTAGTAGAACAGGACCTGCATCTTAATTTTTTTCCCTTATTTACAAGTTTTATTTGTTCATAGCTTTTCCTCTATCTTGCTATGAGTAAGACAAGACCCGTGTTCAGATATTTGAAGTTTGATGTTATTTCTTCCATTGAAATAAAGATTAGACCTATCAGAATTAGATACCTAACTCTTTGTTTCAGTCTTCTTCATCTCCTATCCTCTATCCATCTTCTTTATTAAATCAATTAGAAAAATGATGTCATGCCTCTTCGTTTCTGATCTATAAATGAGTGAAGGACCTGTTTCAGACCTAGTTCTAGAAGCCTCTTATGAATAATCAATCAACAAATTTTATTTCATTTAAAATGTTCTAAGGCTTGGCTCTATTACAACCTAGAGTAAACTCCTGCGACAACATCGAGGATCGATCACATAGGAAGGAGGCTGATGCTACTAAATATGCTTCACCCACCCTTCAATATGCCTCTAAGATATATATAGGATAATGGATTTTAATAAGACAGAAGCACACTAGGACTATATATATATATATATATTATTGCACACCTCAACTGATTGACTAAGGTCTATCCAGATAATGTGCTAGAAGATCTATATATGGGTGAGATATTCACTCCATTCATGTGCACCAAAATCACCTGATATCTCTTAGTAGGGTGTCTGAAAAACATGTTGTCCCATGGGGTGGGCATACCATGGCTCATCATTGATGCCATGTGGTGTCGAATTCACATCGATATGATGTTGAAAATACAAATAAAGGGAAGTATAATTCAACAATACCTTATCCAACTATATGTATCTTTTTTGAGGCAACATCATCCTCTAATCGACATGTAATCAAGTTCTTCAAACTCAAGCCACCAAATAGTTAGAATATAAAATTTCCAGCTATCATCATTTAAGTGATGTTAAACTAACATGTATGTTATTATAGTGATATCCATTCGATTTTTACATCACATAGGAGATGAAAACGTGATGCTAAATATTTTGGTTTCTCCCATTTGATGTTGAAGATGTTGTCATGTCCCCAGATTGTGCCTAGTCAAATATTATGATCATGCACCTCTTGAGTGCATGTGACACTGTGGTATTTATCACTTGGCTACTTGGAAACACCAAGGATAATTCATCCAGAATAAATCTCTTCACCTAGAGCATACCCATACTCCACTCTAGGCTTCAGACGAGTCATACTCCTATTCTAGAGAAACTCTTGTATACTTAGACAATTGTTAACCATTTAACACTTAATCATATATAAGCATACATCCATGAGAAACAAAGAGAAAAACATTGGAACAAATGAAATACATATAAAAAAATATTGCGGGCAACATGAACTATGCTTAACACTCGACTAACTCTTTGTTATTTCAAAAAAGTTACAATATGAGCACTACTGGCTCAGTTTAGAACTTTGAAAGAGTCACACGACTCAACTCACCTCACCAAGACACTCATACACAGATTTTTCACACCAAGACTCTATGTCGTAACCATCTTTGCAGACTCCTATGGTGCACCTCAGAATTTCCCTTAATGGAAGAATTTTTGTCCCTTCATTTCTATAGACTTCACGTATTTCAGTTCTTCCTCAAACATCCCTCCAACAGGCCCGTGGTTCCAGACTTCCCAAAAATCGACCCAACATGAGTTTTCCCAACTTTTTCCACTAAAACCACCTGAAGGAAACACAATTCCTCCCATGTGGAGTGACTTGGATCCTTGAGGGATCTTTCCCCTCTTCAACTAAGCCTACCTCAGAACCATATTGCTCATCTTGCTCTCCTTATATTTAAATATTCCTTCCTTGGTTGTGCACCCTTGTTCTCTTATAGGGACTCCAAAGGTCACTATAACAAACCATCATTTCCTTTGGGGTTGTCAGGCCCCTTCATGAACCCATGTTTTCAAAGGAATCATCGTGCCCATTTGTAGACCTGGTTTCCCGAATGAATCATCACACCCCTTCACAGACTTGGTTTCCCATATGAATCCATGCACTCATCAATTTTTGTGCCCCTTGGGACTGATGCGCCCAACCTTGATGCGCCCATCATGTCGGTGTGCCCTAGTCTCTTGGTTTCTTCATACTTAGAAAATCCTCTTGGCACATTCTCTTTCCTAAGGTGTCCATTTTCCCAACTTGGGTGTCAGAGAAACACCAAGTTATGTCTCCTTGAGGACGTGGGTGAGGGTATCCACACCCATCTAGTCAAATACCTTACATCCTCCCAAACCTCAAATCATTATCACCCTTGACAACATCCAAAAAATATGTGATCTCAATGTCTCCACCCGAACTCATGCTCCCCATTGCAACTAAGTCTACCGGAAACCCCAAATTCTTCTTAAGTAGAAAACCCAAGTTTCCTTGCGAAGTGGAAACCCCAATTTTTGCACAGACTAACCAAACTATACTACACCCAAATCTATATGATCTATTTCCTAAGTCAATACAGTCACTTCAAGCAACTCAAAGGATGAAATTCACCCAACTATATTGCACTCTCTCATTGTTATGTGGTTTCCTTGTTCTTGTTCTATTCCACTACTAGTGTCACTCCCTGCTACAACTGTATGTTTCCCACTTCACTTCAAAAAAATTTCTAAGTGTTGAACTATTGTGATCTTACTATTTCTCCCATACTTCAATAAAATCTTTCATTTATCCACACACTGATATCCCCCATGCCTTGGACTGATTGGGTAGCTAGTTCAATCGTTAAGCCAAAATCATGAGAATGCACTTCCTCATGCTTGAACTTATTTTTTTTTGTCACATATTCATCACTTTATTCAAGTCCAAAGACTAAGGAAAGTGTCCATCCTTTCCTCAATACTTCCACCATCATTTAATATTCATCAAGGATATCCTCCACAATGTCTAAGTGTTGCACTTCAAACCTATAGGTGTGTCTGTAATTTGAATTCCTTCCACAATTTGATCCATTCACACAAAAATATCAGACCAAGGCAAGGTCACCCTATTGGAGTTACTTCACACACACCTAGGATTTTTTTTGCTAAGGTTTTTCCTTGTTTATTAGTTATAATTAGTCATTATCTAGTCTCCTATAATTTAGGATAAAATATTCCACCTGGAGAATATTCTCTTTCAGTTGACACTTCAGTTTGACTAGTTGAGTTGAGTTTAGATGTTGCATTGGTTTTGTCAACATGCAACATTGGGATCATCACCATGCTAATTCGACCTTGCCTTGGTATCATCACCAGAGTGGCGCATTAGCCTTGATTCCCTGATTTAACTCCTCATTACTCTCTATTCAGTTAGTTAACTGAAGACTAATAGACTAGTTAACTCAACTAGGGCGCAGTTCACTCCCGTAACTACCTGAGAGACTAGACTAGGTGGCATCTCACTCCCGTAGCTGCCTAAGAGACTAGAATAGGTGGAATCTCACTCCTGCAACTGCTGGTGTGTGTCTAGATCAATCTAGACCACCACTATGGTGCATTGGTTATCCTCAAGTCGAAATCATTGAGTTATACAGAGTATATCATGTGTAAATTGTTCATTATTCACAACAGTTAATGAGAATTATTTTCTCTCCTTCTTTTTCTTTCTCCAATTCTCTCTGCAAATGTGTGTATTATTTTTTTATCTATATCTAGTCCATCCAGGTTCAACACATTTACATGGTATTAGAGATGACGAACTGCTAAGCAACAACTACACCAAAAAATTTTGCAGGTACAAAAGATTGAAGACAACGGAAAGATGGAATTCCAAAAAGAATTCATTCTTACACCTTACAACTATTTTGCATGGAAGGAGAAAATATCCATACATATCCGATCCAGAGGGTTGTACAGGTTAACCATGAATACAGATACAGAGATGACATCATCCATAGAAAAATCCAAGTACTTAAATCACATGCATGAGGCACTCGAAACAATTTGTAGTCTTATTTCTCCCGATCTCCTTTTTCATATATCTTCCTGTAAGACTCCCAATGAAGCCTAGATCATCTTGGAAGGAATCTTTGGAAAACATGATGAGATGAGGGAACACATTTTGGAGGTGGAGCTGCTCACATTGGATCCAAAAAGCTTCGAGAATATCCAATATTTCTTTACAAAATTCAAGGATTTACTGTCGCAACTCAAAGCTTGCGGGGTTGATAAATCGAAGGAGGAAAAACAAATGGTTCTACCATTCTCTCCAATATTGGTCCTGAATTATCTGTATTCATATCTACATTCCATACTTTCAGATTCACCTCTAGATCTGTTGACGGGTGAAATTGACCATCCGTCAACTGAGAGACTGGAACCGGTCTAGGGTTGTCTAATAACCCAAGCCATTTGGAATGAACCACCCTGACGGGTTTAGTGGCTCCGTTAGCCGATCTAAGGTCCTAAGAAAACCAAAGAGAAAACTAATCTAAACTAACTAATCTAACTAAAACTAAACAAACTAAACTAACTAAAACTAAATAAAACAAACTAAACTAACTAACAATAAATAAAACGAACTAATCTAATTAAAACTAACTATTAAACAAACTAACTAATCTACTATTTCTATATATACAAACTACTAACTAAAATATAACTTATTTACAAAATATACAATATCTACAAAATACAGATTTAAATAAAACCTGGAAAACTCATTTGCTTTCTGGCCTAAGACAGAGAAAGATATTTTTGTTGATTTTTTTATTTTATGAACAAGAAATAAAACTTACTGAAATTAAACAATCTAATATACTAACTACACATATATCTAACTAAAATACTAACAAATATACTAAACAAATAAATAACAAACAGACCTGGAAACGCTCCAGATTTGTCCTGTGTTTGATGACTGTTCAAGCAGATCGGAGGGAGGAAACCCGCACCAAATAATCCCGGAGCTTCTCGTAAACGATACGCTGCAATGCTCTACAATTTGAATACAGGACAAACAAGACAATAAAGTAACAACAATCTTATAATTTATAAATCTCTACAATTAGATAAACCTGTATGTAAAGACTTATACATGATAGTTCAATTGATGAAGAAGAGAAATCTGTCATTCATAAGCTGAACTAAGTAATTGCTGTACTCTTAAAATTAGTGAAAGAAAACAGACATTGATCACATTAATTCAGCCATATCATTTTGCAAAGACTGTGATAGCTAAAGTAGTCACTAATCAAATACAAATTGATAAACATAAACATGAAACAAAAGATTGATATTATGAAAAGCTAAAGCTGTAGCAGAACATCAACTTCTGTCTCAGTTTGCATTAGAATTCCATATCCTTGTTCTCCCACGAATGAGGATGCTCATTATTACAAAAATGATAAGTATTTATAAGTTTTTCCATAGGGTAAAACCTCCCTGTGGAAGTTAAAACTGTTTACAAAAATCTGGGAAGATATCCCAATTTTAACTAAACTAGGAAACTAAAATAAAAGTAAAACATCCAAATATCTCTTGAACTGCCCAACATGTACCATGCAATTCGAATTTACCTGAAACAGGTCAGAAATAGACAAGTTAGAGAGATATTTTATTAATAAAACAATAAAAATCTAATTCTATAGACTAGCTACAGAATCATGCGATTCTGTAGCTAGTCTAAATAAGATACAGAATCAGCATTGAGATTAATTCAAATCTTTTTAAAGAATAAAATTTAATCATCATCCAAGAACTATCTAAAAACGAATCATTTAGTTTGAAAGAATTATACCAACATGGTCCACATCATTCAACCGAATACAAAGATAGGAATACTCTGTTTCGATTTTTATCATCAGTCGGGTGAATGAAATCATATGGAACAACACCGTAATCGTTTCTCAGCAAATCGAATCCATCGGTTATGAAATCGTTTTGATATTCAATTGAAAACAAAAAAAATTGCAAACACTTTGTTATACTTGTCTTATCAACAGGAGAAATAATCGAATCGAACATGATTATTTTCAAATCACGATAACTGTATAGCAAGTGATTTAGACTGTGAGCGAATTCAAACCATAACTGACTCATAACAAAATCGTAACAGGATCAATCAAACAGAGTTTGTTATAGATATCGATCGTTTATCATTGCACAGTGAGCAAACAAGATTGATTTTCCTTTACCACAATCGTTCCATGATTAAACGAATTGTAACCGAATTTGACCAATTCGTGTTTTTAAAATCAAACAGAGCATCAATTACAATCGAAATCCAACTCATCAAATAATCTTGCCAACTCAAGAAAATAGAAAAGGTTTTAACACAGTCATTACGAATCAAAATCGTTCCATGATTTGGGTGTGCATGCACAGGCTAAAAAGGGCATATTGTTTTTATAGAAACATAATCGTTCCAATTGAAACCGAACATAATTGCATTCTTGTTCATAGAAGATTACATGACACAACCTATCATAACAATAAAATCGTTTACCAACCATAGTATGTGGATCATAACGAAATAAAATCTAAATTGAGTGTGAAAAGCTTCATGTTGGGAGTGGATACAAAACGAATCGATTTGAACACGATCCAACAATTTCGTTAACTCCATCAGGCAGATAACCAAATAAAATCCAAACGAATAACCATTCCAATCCAATAAAAATCTATGAACAAATCATATATCAAATCGAAATTCCTTCTATTTTTATCAAAACAAAACAATGTATAGGATGATCACCGAATGACATAGGCATTTGGATGAGTGACTGAACTATTTAAAAATTGAATTCAAATCATTATATCAAACTAGATTATTTACAAAACAAAAACGATGTCAAAACCATACCTGTATAGCGACGAGGCTGCTTGATTATGCCAATTTGGAATTTACAACAGCTGTGGCTGATTCCACGTTTTTGAAAGGATGGAGCCGATTGTCTTTTGCTTTTTATCTATTGCTTGGAGCTTGGCTTTTTGACTGGTTAGCACTGCAATTTGATCTTCTAGTGATTGAATCTTCGATTGCAGTATAGAAACATGAATGTAATATCGTTCTAACCATGAATTGCATTGGTCACAGGGTGACTGTGTGGGTTTAGAAAGAGCAGGCGAGGGTTCGGACGCATGACTGAGGGTTTTGTTGGGCAACTTAATACCAGGGTAGGCAAGGTTGTTCTTTAGGCAAGGGGGAAGGTTCGATACAAAATCATAAGAGGGTTCGGGACATAAACCCTGCGAGTAGGGATACTCTCTTACTAAAAAACGTTCAACTTCAAAATTGGAGTCCTCACTTAGGATGATAGGGTTGGAATCGACAAAGGGTTTCAATTTGTTTCTAGCCATTCTCGAAATGAGCCGGGCATTCCTTTTACCCTTAGTGTTAGAAGTAAGGTTATCTTTGGGCTTTTTGCTCATAGGATTTTTAATAGCCTCTGCACTCTTAGTTACAGTGTCGGGTAAATCAACACCAGGGTTGGCCGAGGGTTTAGGCAGTAGGACATGTAAGGGTACAGGTGGCTCGGCCTTGGTTTCAATTACCACAGGTTTATCAACCTGTACAGGGTCTGTGTCCTCAAAACCATTATGGGTGATGAAATCCCTCCAACTATCACCATGCAAACTCGAATGATAATCAACGATGAGCTTAATAAGCCCATGGTGGAACAGGCTGCTGTCAGCCTGCTGCCTTTTGAACCTTTTCGCCATTTTGTAAAGGCTACGATGAAAATAGAAAGGCATGCTTAGAGGATACCCTATAAAAATCATTAGCAAACGTAGGTGGTAGAGGAACACAAGCCCGTATCGACCTTCACAGGTCACGAACTATTTTATTACCATCAAAGTATCGTGCCATCGTGGTTTGAGTGCAGAGATGGGCATACCTCTGTCACAAGAGGTGACTTTGCGCGAGAGTAACAACAGTGTCCATGGGACCTCCTCGACCTTACAATTCTTGAACCAACGTTGTCCAATGGCAGGTAACCCTGTGGCAAGACTGATGAATTTCTCATCAATTTCCAATTGTATATCGCCGACCTTGGCTCTACAACCATCAAAGGTCATGGCAAATTGTCGTGCTACACAGAGGTTAAAACCCTTGAATCGTTTTATAAAGGGGAGCCACCCATTTTCTTCCAGGTCTCTGTGGGCATTGTCAAACATTAATAGGGCTTGGTTGCCGTTGGGTTCGACTCGCATGATTGGTGCCATGGATCTGAAAACATGGTAAGTGAAGGGTTTGGATCACCAACACACACAGGAGCAGAGCTACTCGATCTAACTGAAATGAACGAGCAAAAGGGCTAGGCATAAATGCAAGCATGCGAAGGTGGTGGAGTCTGCCATGGAAAATATTCATTATCCAAGTACAACCGCCGATTTACATAGCTGTTCAATCCATAATAGTAGTTCAACCATCGAGTCATGTGCCCAACTAATGAGATCAAATGTGTATACCAACGCGTGCAAACGTTAAGCCATAATGTTTAAACACCCGACTTATAAATCAAAGCCAAAATCAATTATGCGCCAATGTATCAGCTCATATAATGAAAATTTTAACCAAGGTGCCAAACGGTATTCATATAGTTGACAAAGCAAAAGTTATGAAAAGATTAACATAAGGATTATATCAAAAGACATATATATAAGAAATTTAATCATAGCCCCTATGCATTTTCATAGAATCAATGATCAGGCAAGTCATATAAAGTGCAAATCCAAATGCTAAATGCCTTACAAACTCAATAAGACCAAGTTATACAATCAATCGAAGTATGAGAACCGATTAGAGGATCTTGCCAGCTGTATAATGATCAATAAAAGGTAAGCGCAATAGGCATAATGACAAGAGAGATAATGACAGTTCAAATAACGATTTTAATGCGGCTTTGAAACATTAAGTTTTCACGCTTACGGTCGTGAAAAAAACCCGTAAATAAGTGTGTAAATGTCGCAAAAAATAGAAGTGTCGTTTATTGAAAAATGCGACGAAAAATTGATGTTTGCAAAACATTGGTGTAGGCAGCTTATAAGACAATGGAAAAATGTGAATTGGCTGCCAACAATGGCGACACACTAGTAGAAGAAGTTATCTCTGTCAAAATAAACAAATTCAGATTAGGACAACAAAGATAATTCCAATTCAAAATTAACAACCAGAAAATCGTACTAACATCATCATTAACCATCTTTTCCAACAGTGTTTCAAAAGATAAAAACTGATAACAATCTTAAGATCAGCAAGTCACGATATTAAAGATAAAATCTCCAATACTGTTGGCATGGCCACTGCTGCCAGCAGACATCCATAGCCTCGACAGGGTTGCCATTTAGCCCACTCTGACATCCGTATCCTGTTAAGAAGTTCTGGATCAGAATAAAGGACATTAAAGAGGTTTTTTTCTTCTTCCTTTTTTTTTTTACAAATTTTCATATACCCGACATTGCTTCGCTGCCAGCGGGCCTGTTCAGTACCCCGAAGAAGTTGTCTTGGCACCATGTACACATTTACCCGCTGCCAACATACTTGTTCAGTATCCCGGTGGGTTTACAAGCACTTCCCACAGCTCTTATTCATAATTTTATTTTGTTTTTCATAGATATATAGCTGAGCGGGGTGATGTTGAAAATCATGATATTTTAACATATTTTTTCAGACCTCATCAGAATTTTTTAGTATCATCCTTTATTTAGATCCAGAGATGTTCTATTTACAAAAACAACTTCCTAAGACAGGGAGACATCTTCGGAGTCATTACTTTACGAAATAGGGACAGTGTAAAAAGATAATAGATGATCATGACGAACTTTGCTCAGAGATCGAAATCAGTCAACTTCTTTTAAACAACCGATTTTTCCAACACAGATATAAATTTCAGAAATATACCATTGATGTTTGTACAGATTTTTCAGAAGTTATTTCAACGAAGGAATTGTCTATTGTCTTAATCTGAATAGATCAGTGTACAGGTATGTGTATTTTTCAAAGACACAAACTGATCAATTCGAATAAAAAACAGAAAGCAAATGAAAACGTAGACAAAAATGAAATATTTACATAATATACAAGGGTAGTTATCAAGCAAAGTATCTTTTCAGGGCTTGGCCATTCACCGGGTAGGTGTCGAGCTACCCTTCGATATTCTTCAATCGAAAAGAACTGGGACCCAACTTTTCAGAAATTAAAAATGGTCCAAGCCATAAGTTTTGGAATTTAGTGTGCTCTCCCTTTCCCTCATGCGGTTTGTCCCACTTCAAGACGAGATCGCCTACTTCAAAATTCCTATCAGAAGCAGAGTTAGAATCGAACCAGCTTTTAACCAATTGTTGATGTTGATCTAACTTACGTTTAGCCTGGGCTCTTACTTCCTCTAGCTTCATCAAAGCATTAATTCGGTTTTCTAAAGGGGGACAATCTTCTTCTTGGACTTTCTGTGACAACTGAAGTGAAGGAAGAAGAATGTGAGGTGGCATAATTGCTTCTCTGCCATAAACGAGAAAAAAGGGGGAGTTACCCACAGCAGCTTTAGGTGTTACCCTATCAGCCCATAGCACGTTTAGCAATGCATTGTGCCAATTCTTGTGATTTTCAACCGCAGTTCTCTTGATTATTTTAATCAAGTTCTTGTTTGTTGATTCTGCTAATCCGTTGCCCTAGGGGTAGTAACTAGCAGAATACTTCAGCTTAATTCCTTTTTCCAAAGTGAACTTGGTCATCTCAAGAGAATAAAAGTATGAAGCGTTGTCAAAGACTAGACAGTCAGGGATACCGAAACAAGTGAAAGCGATTACCTGACTGATGTTGACAGTTCTTAACGCAGTAGCTTCAGACCATCGAGTAAAATAATCTATGGCTATCACAATAAGCTTGTGTTGTTGCGAGGACAGAGGGTTAATTGGGCCTCTGATATCAAGGCCCCATTGCTGGAAAGGAGAATCTACTGTAACGGGCTGCAAAGGAAAGGCTGGTTTTTGTAACCGCCCTGATGCTTTCTGACAGATGATACATTTACGACACAAGGCATGGGTGTCTCTAAAAAGCATGGGCCAGTAATAACCGACTCTCAGAACCTTATGAGCAGTGGTGTCACCACCGAAGTGACCACTAGCTTCTCCTGCATGCAACTCGAGCAAGACTTTTTCTGCGTCGTCTTTTTCAAGACAGAGCATCAGTACGCCATCAAAATTCTGACGAAACAGGATACCATTAACTAGATGAAAGGAGGTAGAATTCAGTCTCAATGCTCTTATTTTGGTGGGGTCAAGGTGACGGGGGTCTGATCCATGTTCAAGACAGAATCTTATATCATCGTACCAAGGACTAACAAGGTTTTGTGTGCAACAGATTAGACTTTGATCACTTTGTCCTAGGTTTGACGTATCACTTTCTTCTTGCTGTCTGGCTGTTGAATCAGAAACTAACTTACATAACCCTTGGCCTCTCACAATCTGAGCTGGGGTGATTTCTAAGTCATACTCCTACAAGGAGGTGACCCAGTTATCTCTCTTCTCTCCTAACTCCTTCTGTACTAACAAGTTCCTCACGGCAGGGTAGGGGACAATGACTTTCATCCTTGACTTCAAAAGATAGGACCAACAATGCTTAACTTCTTTGAAAACAACGTAGGCTTGTCGATCAACCGCTGGATAGTTAAGTTCAACACCTTTGAAAGAAGAGCTCATAAAGAATATGGGTACTTCATTGTTCTCGACATTCTTCTGAGTTAGGAAGGCGGCATAGGAACGGTCAGAGGCAAAAGTATAGAGTGTAAAATCTTGAGAGAAGTCTGGGCTCATGAGAGACGGAGCGTCTATTATGGACTTCTTTATTGCATTAAAATCTTAGTTTTCCAGGGATCCCCAGTGATATTGGGTGTCTTTCTTAATTAGGTTTTGCAAAGGTCGGACCATTTCAGAGAAGCTGGGGACAAATCTTCTCACGAAGTTAATTTGGCCTAAGAAAGACTGCATGGATTTTTTGGATGTAGGAGGGGGAAGTTTTGCGATGACTTGAGTCCTCTCGGGGTCAATAATCATCCCTTCACTAGACACAATGAATCGTAGGAGTTTACCCTGCTCTATTGCAAAGATGGACTTTTTGGGGTTCAAGGAGATACCGTATTTACAACATCACAACAGGACAGCTCGTAAGTGAGTTAGATGATCATTTTTGTTTTTTGAAAATACAGTCACATCATCTAAGTAAACTATGATGGACTGATTGATTAAGAATCATAAAGCAATGTACATTGCTCTCTGAAAGGTGGCACCAATGTTAATCAATCCAAAAGGCATTTTGCGATAAGCATAAGTGCCCCACGGGGTACAGAAGGTAGTTTTTAATTGGTCTGGTGGAGACATCAGGACTTGGTTGTATCTAGAGAAACAATCCAATAAGGATAGCCTCTCAGAACTAGATACTTGTTGAAGGATCTGTTCCATGGGCGGGACAGGATAGTTGTCTTTGTCAGACGCTCTATTGAGGTTTCGGAAATCGACACAGAGTCGTATTTCCCCGTTTTTCTTCCAGACTGGGACAAGGTTAGAAACCCATTGAGTGTGTCTAACAGGAAAAATTATTTTAGCACTTAGGAGCTTATTCATTTCTTTTTGGACGGTCGGTTCGAGTTTGGGGTGCATCTTCCTCAATTTTTGTTGAAAGGGTAAGGTTTGGGGTTTCATCAGGATGACATGTTGTATGATATTAGGGTCGAAAGTTTTAAGATCATCATAGGTCAATGTGAAGACATCTTTAAATTCTTTGAATAATTTAATGAATGCAACTTTTTCTTGTCGAGAACATCCCAAGCCTAAATTAATGCATTGAGGATTTTCATTAGTTCCTAAGTTCACTTTTTCGTAAGATAATGAGGAACTATTAGTTTTACAATTGACCGTCTTTTTGAATTTATCTTCAAAATCATAAAACTTCTCTAGTCTGACTACAGATTTTGGGATCGAGTTTACCATATCCGATAGATCTTCAGGAGTTTTTGGATCAGGTATTACCGTAAAATCGTGCAAATTGTTGTCATGCATGCGTTCGTCTATCACAACACCTTGAAAGGTTTCTTCCATGTGCAGAAAGTCGATGATCTGCTGATCATCATCAAATACTCTCCAGTTCGTGATGTTGTCCAGAATGGATGGCCGAAACAGTAGCTCAATGGAGAATGCATCTGGGGACAAGCCTTCTGCAAGAAGAAGTTTTGAAGCTACATTAGCCAATAAATCTGCTTCAGAGTTATGCAATCTAGGGACAGAATTTATATTGAAAGCAGAGAATTTATTCATTAATTTCCATACCTCAGACTGGTAGATTTTGAGATGCGGAGAAAGACAGTGGATAGAATCTCTTACCTATCTAACCACTATTTCAGAGTCGCCAAAGACGGCTAGATTTTGAATGTTCATATCCAAACCTTTTCTAAGACCTTGCAATAAGGCCTCATATTCTACGATATTATTAGTACATTCAAATTCCAACCTACATGCTATCAATGTTTTGTTACCTGCCGGATCAATAATGATGCAACCTACTCCAACTGCTTCTTTGGACTTTGATCCGTCGAAATACAAAGACCAAATTTGATATGCATCGGGTACATGAGACCTTTGCGTGGAAGCTGTTGGTTGTGCATATACTGCAATCTTGGAATGTTGTTCTGGATTGGTGTTAGGTGAAACCTCATCCATGAAGTTGCCGAAGAACGTGTCCATCCCTTGTACTTCAGGTGTATCCGCAAGAGGTGTATATGGTTCGTTGGGATCGTTTAAATCTGTGACCATGAACTTAAGGTAACGCTCACGATTTACTTTGATCTTGTTAGGCTTGCCTTTCTCTGGAAGCCATAGGTGGGACCAATCTGTCGCGGAGTAACCGTGTAGTTTCTCCGACCAGTCCCTGCTCAAAAACAAACCATACACTTCTGGAATATCCACAACAATTATATCGATAACTTGATGAACCTTGGGGTTAGACGATAATCTAATAAGCACATTCTTTAGTTCTCCTATAACTTTGACATTTGTCCGATCAAGTTGTATGATTTTTAAAGAAGATGGTTCGACTTCAGCGTTAATTTTCTAGCAAACGGACCAAGGCATCACATTGGATGATGCTCCTAAGTCTACCATACAATTATGCACGTTTCTATTAAAAATATCGAAAGTTAATAGGAAAGGAGGTACATTTTTGCGAGTATTAAGAGTAGTAGCTTGGGGTTTTTTACTCGCAGTTTCTGAAGCTACTTTATCTACATTATTTACATTATTTACAAAAAGGCTTCCTTTATCTCGAGGCTCAGGATTATTTTTAGTGGAAGTCTTCTGCGGAACTTTGCTTTGCACAACCTTGTTACCATTGGAATTACCTTTCTTGCCATTCTCTGAAATATTTTGCAGCATTTTTTGAAGCAGAAAAGGAAATTTCAATAACTCATAAATAGAAATGTTTACCCTTAACTTTTTAATATCTTCAACAACATCATAATCTAAGTTGGGGTTCAAATTACTCTGTTTAGTCTCAGCTGATTTAGATTACTTTGGAGGTGACGTTGTAGTGTTTTCAGTAGAAGGTTTAGTTGTTGTCTTACTCCTAGAGTTATAAGGATGAACTGTCTCGAAGTTCGCTTGAAAGATACTATCCGAGAAGTGTCCAAAAATGTTTGGAGAAGACTCTTCCTCTTGAACTGTCTCTTGTTCAACTACCTCCTCAGGAATCTCAGGAGGAATCAAGTTATCCTGGGCTTCTAAAATTGTTTGAAGAGCACATTGCAAACTTTCTAGGTTAATGCCCTCAGTGGTTGGACTAGGTCGATTGGTAGGAAAAGGTTTCCGGAAAAGAGGTTTGTAGGGTCCTTTACTAGAGGAAGCTTCTTCGGTTGACCTTTTTAAGTCGATAACTTGATTTGACAGTTTTTGAACAAGTTTAGTTAAGTTCTCTAAATCAGAATTTTCAGGTTGTGTTTTGCTTTGAGTGGGTCTGGAGAGGATTTCGATCTTCTTTTTGGGAGCATAACTAGTCTTAGTTTCATTTCTAGAAGAGTCCTTAAGGCTAAGTATATCTTTTTCAATCTGGTTGGATTCCTCGAAGGCTTCTAACAACGTGGCTTTCTTAGATTGTTTAACCCAAATAGCTATACTTTGATGCAAAGCTTTAGTGTAGTAAGCTATTATAAGACTCTCAGTAGGCATGGAATCTGCAGGGATTTGATTTTTAAGTGTTAAGAATCTTTGATTAAAGTCTTTAACTTTTTATTTTGGGTTCATTTTTAAGCTTGAAAGATCCATGACTAAGACTTCCAGAGGCTTGCCATCTCCGAACTTTTCCAAAAAGCATGACTCAAACTTTTCCCAAGACACGATGGTATGGGGTTGTTGGGCAAAGTACCATGTGGATGCATTACCCTCGAAAGTATAGGGGAAAAACCTACAGAAAATGTCTTCATGTTCAACATTGCGGAGTCTTATGGCTAACATAAATTTTTTAATGTGATCTTCAGCGATTTGTTTTGAGTCAGGATCAAACTTGGGAAGCCATTTCTCCGGGTGTTTAGGTAAAGGGTGCTGGGCTCCAGGTACAGCTACAACATCCTAGTCAAGACAAGGTTTAGTAGGGTTGTTCTGATTTTCCATTGGGGTAGTGGGTGTGGAAGGTTGTGAAGGTGAATTGCCTTCGTCAGAAGAATATCCTCCAGAAGAGGAAGGAGATGATGGAGGTGGTGAAGGAGGTATCCCAGATCCTCCTGCAGCAGGATTTAAGATTGGATCTGAAGGATTCAAAGTAGGATTAGTGTCACCTAATTGTTCTCTGATATCAGAGAAGTCCAAAGGTTGGCCCCATGGACGGTTTGGTTTCCTAAGACGAGCTAAGGCACTATGTGTTTTAATAAGAGATTGGCATACAATCTCTTGTATGTCACCACCTGTAGGATTAGGGGTTCCTAGATCAATTGTGATCCGTGGATCGTCGGTTGAAGTAGTTGTTGTTTGAAGGGGAATATTATCGTGTGAACAACTTCTAGTCACTATAGGTGAGCGATTAGGGGGTGCAGGAGTCTTGCGACCGTCTCGTGCCATTAATTAAGTTTAGGCCCTCCTTCTAGTGCCATTTGTTGACGGGCGAAATCGACTGTCCGTTAACTGAGAGAGTGGAACCGGTCCGGGGTTGTCTAATAACCCAAGCCATTTGGAATGAACCACCCTGACGGGTTTAGCGGCTCCGTTAGCCGATCTAAGGTCCTAAGAAAACCAAAGAGAAAACTAATCTAAACTAACTAATCT
>ML798381.1:81504-127009 GCA_009831015.1 Picea engelmannii | reverse complement strand
CCCGACCCCGCCCATATACAAACATATGTGAATTGAAATAAATTAAAAAACACATGTATAATAAGAAACATGTGGTGGTATAGTGTTCGGGCAGATGTTGTGAAGTCTTTACATGGTGGGGAGGTCCGGGGATCGAACCCCACGGACTCCAAAATATTTTGATTACAACAACCAATATAAAGGTGCCACATGGCAGCCCTTGACTGGGCCACGTGGCATCAAACCACCAACCATATGCTGAAACATGTCAAAACATCATTTGACCTCAACTACCAACCAAATTTTCCACGTCATCAGATGCCACGTCATCATACGGTCTGTACGACCCTGCCACGTCAGCATCATTTTTTTTGCCGGTTTGTCTTGATGAACAGATTGCAATATCTCTCGCTCCCGATGTCCGTTTGAGATGAAACAAGTTGCGCTGGGTTTGAAACGACGAGGCCTACGCTCTCATCTGGTTTGAAGCGATTCTGAGCACTTTGATTTTTTGAGCAAAATTTGATCCCCTGATCACAAATGCATGCATAATATGTAGAATTAAAACATATTTATTTAACATAAACATTCACATAGCAATTGGCACATAAACACATATAAAAAAACACTTATCTTTTAATGGTAAATCACCAAATGCGTGCAGACCTCAGACATTCCTCACAACCACAGAATTTGGTGTTCATAGACTCTCAACAGTAGATCACCCCCAAGCTGAGGCTATGAATCCACCAGAGAAAATACTTCTAAGACAAACTAAGGTCTAATAATAGCTCAATAAAAATAGTCTCAGGTGCCAACTCCAACAACAGTTCCCAGCTCACATCCTCTCATTCTTCACATCCTGTCCCACCAAAGGAATTGTATCCCTTCTCTGCTAAAACATCCTTTGGTTGTCCCACTTCCCTTCCAGGGCTTCAACAATAGACTGACCAGGAAGTTTCAAGGCTCTATGGATCTTGAAACACAAAGTTTCTTAAGGAGCTCAACACCCACTAGCCTAACATAGGGAATCTATCCCAACAATTCTAACAATGATCCAAATTTTATGAGCATAATGAAATGAATATAGATTATTAAAAGATTCTTAACACAGAATAACAAAGATACAGTAATTTTTTTTTCCATTAATAAGGAAATAAGCTGAAACTGTAAAATGCAGTGGAAAACAAGCTTGCTGGAATGGTGGTGGATTATTTCTGAGAAGAGATCCGACGACTGCGCTCATTCGAAAGAAGATCATTACAATGAGGATTTGAAGGCCTTTTTTACAATAATCATGAATTTCAAAACCCTAGACATCCAAAACTCTAACCCTAGGATATGAAGCACCAAAAGTCATGTGGGTCCTGTTGGGGTAAGCTAGTACATCAACTTTCCAGGGTCGTAACTTTTGCATACAATCTTCATTTTAGGTGCACGATATCCCATTGGAAAGTTCTATCAGAGGAATAGACATTTTTCCATCAGAATCTGAATTTGCCTACATGTTGACTATGGTGAGCCCTAAAAACGTTGTTTAGGGCCTCAAAATGGCCTCGAAAGTCACAAACCTAAAAACTAGGAAAAAATTGTCAAACTGGAAAAATTCCAAAATGAACCAGTTGGAATAGGTGGGAGGCCACCGAAATCCATATGGATTGATCCTCCCACCTTAGGAAGAAATGGTATCCATTGCGTTGAGTTCCCCCATCAAATGAGGAAATTTCTGTTGAATTTGTCCCTGGGTGAGCCATTTGCCTTGGTGCAGGAGTTGCCCTGCTTTGACAACTTGATAAAGATGGAACCTTTGTTGTTGAGTTCCCTTGATTCATGTGTCTACAATATGATCATTGGATACATGTTGCATGCATTCAGGGTTTATCTCTGTTTGTGTCAATTTCTCTGCTATCTCCCAGGTGTCTAATAATGGTGGGAAATATGGTCGAAGGAGAGCCATGTTGAATAATGGGTGCAAGCCAAGGAAAGGGGGAATGTTGAGATCAAAAGAATTTCACTGAAATCCTTAGTGATCATGTACAACCCATAACAGAGTGGTCAAATATTCCTATGGGGCCCTGTAAGGTGCTATTTCTACAAGTGCAACCAAACTTCCTCGCCCACTTGAAACTTATGCGACACTCGATGTTGATCATGGCGCTGCTTGTACTTGGAATTGGACTTCTATAAAATATCTTGAACCTGTTGGAAGATGTGTTGGATCGTCTCAATGAACCAAGTGGCTTTGTCAGATTCTGGTGGAACAGGGGATGAGTCGATCGAGGTGGTTGCTAGGGGTAGTGCAACATCCATGGGGCCCAATGGTTGGAATCCCAACCCCACTTGAAAGGGGTTGTGGCCAGTTGAGCTATGCAGGGCTTGGTTGTAGCTATGTTGGACATAGGGAAGACTTGCATCCCATGTGCGGGGTTGCTTGGAATTGTGTATGTGTAGGATATGTACGATCATACAATTTATGACCTCAATTTGGCCATTTGTCTGGGGGTGGAAGGTAGTGCATTTGGTGATCTTGATATCCAGTAGTGACCAGAGGCTCCACTGGAATGTGTTGAGGAATCAACTATATTGATCTGAGACAATCATTTGTGGGATCCCAAAATGTACCCATACTTGTTCAAAGAAGAGATTGGCAGTGGCCTCTGTTCTGATGTTCTTCTTGTATGCGACCATAATCACCATCTTGGAAAAGCGATCAACAACCACAAAAGCACAGTCATTTCCCTTCTTGGTGGATGGGAGGCTCGACATGTAGTCCATTGAGATGGATTCCTATGGCCTGTCAAGAATAGGAAGAGGGGTGTACATGCCCTATTTCTTAGTGGTCGATTTGGCAATAGCATATGCGGTGCATGACCTGATATACTTGCCGACATCCTTTTGAAGTTTCATCTAGTAGAAATGTTTTTGCATCACGACGACTCTCTTTTCGACGCCAAAGTGTCTTTCCACCCGGATGTAGTGAGCTTCCCAAATCATCTTCGCATGGTTGCTTGATGGGATGCAAAGATGGCCAATACGACACAACAACCCGTCCTAAATATGGAAATTAGCGACCACTGAGTTTGCACCCAACATTTGGTAGGTGGTGGAGAAGTCAGGGTCTGTATCATAGAGGTGGATCCATCCAAAGGTCTCATGGCTACAAGAGTCTAGCACCATGGTGAGTGCTGCGATTGGAGGTTAGATGAGGAAATCGACAACTCGGTTGGTACTTCCTATTTTATACTTGATGTTGAGGTGGAACTGTTGTAAGTATGTGGACCACTTTTGATGGAAGTCATTATACAATTTTCCTTGGGTCTGCATGAACTGTAGTGGCTTGTGATCAATGTGGATGACTATCACCTTCCCAAGAATGTAATTTCTCCACTAGTGGCAGACTTGCATAATGGAGTACATTTATTTTTTGTAACTAGGGTACTTACGAAGAACATATGATAGTGTCTCACTATGATATGCCACAGGGTGGTCGTGTTGAGTGAGAATGATGCCCACAACATAGTTTCAAGTATCTTTCTCGATCTCAAAGGGATGTTGTAGGTTCGTCAATGAAATTACTAGGGATGAGCACAAACACTACTTCAATTCATCAAAGTATTTTTGTTGGGACATGCCCCACACAAAGTTTTTCTTACTTTTACCCTTGGTTACTTGGCTGAGGGCCCATGCAATATGAGATAATCCCAACACAAAACTGCGATAGAAGTTGGCAAGGCCCAAGAAGATTTGAAGCTCAGTGAGTGTTGTTGGGGTTGGCCAATCACAAATGACCTATATTTTGGTTGGATACACATGCACAAAATGTTGATCAATGATGTATCCTAAGTAATGGACCCTGTCCATGTCGAAGGAGCATTTTTCCAAGTTTTCATATAGTTTGTGATGTCGCAGGGTGTGCAAAAATTGTTGAATATGCTGCAAGTGTTCCTCCCAGGTCTTGTTGTAGATGACGATGACATCCAGATACACCACTACAAAAGTATTTGTGAAATAGGATATTGTCCATCATCCTCACAAAAGTTGTTGGAGCATTTTTCAAACCAAAGGGCATGACCAACCATTCAAAAGGACTTTCTTTTGAATTGAAGGTGGTCTTCCATACATATGTCTGTTCTATTGGGACCTAGTGGTAGCTAGACTTTAGATCAATATAACTAAAGTATTTGGCCCTTGTGAGCTGAACAAGGAGGTCATCGATTCAGGGAATTGGGTACTGTTTCCAGACTGTGATTTTATTTAGGGCCTGATAATCAATGCAAATTCTCCAGGTCCCATATTTCTTCTACACCGACATGATTGGTCTCTCACAAGGTGATGAGCTGGGACATATGTGACCTATTTGGGGAAGTTCATGGATAGGCCTCTTGATCTCCTCATTTTCTATCAGAGAGCAATGATAGACTGGACCATTCGGTAGAGGTGCGCCTGGGGTCAGATTGATGGGATTCTTGACCTGGTAGTGCAGAGGTACCCCGATACAAGAGGAGAAGATATATGAGTATTCTTCCACAACCTTATCCACTTTATTTTTTTGTGTGGAGATATCGATCTTGGAGATCTTGGATGTGGTTGTTATATTTCAATCACTCTGAGAGAGAATCATGAAAAAGACAAACTTCCCGGTTTGAGAGATGAAATTCCTGCATTGCTTGGTAGATATCAAGGAAATAACACTTAGTGGGACTGCCTCGGGTATCCTGTACAATTTCTTGTTCAAATTAATAATAAAACTATGAGGCCTAGACTCATATACAACATGATGTTTCGATAAATAAGGTTGGCCCAAAGGAACATTACAAACTTCAAGAGGAGCAACATCACACAATACCTCGTCTTTGAAGGGCTTGATGTCGTACCACATTCGACACTTTTGGCTAACGCGAAGTTCGCTTCCTTGGAGGAGCCATCCAATGGTGTAGGGTTGTGGGTGTGGTGTTGTCGGTAGGGCTAGGTTCTTGATGACCTCTTCTGATATGAGGTTCTTGCGGATTTCTCTATAAACGATGAAGTGAAGCAGGGTGCATTTTACCCACATCTGTTAATGGAAAAGGAACTCGCCTTCTTCTGGCTCGTCTGGTTCACCAGGATGGAGCTTGGTGGTAGCAACGGTGGAACTGGGTTACATGCCAATGATCCATCTTCCTCTTTCTAGTTTTGAATCAGAGTCAGAACCCGCATCTAATTCAGAGGCTTTCACTTGGGCCACTAGCGACTGCTTTGACCGACAATCAACAATGTTATTCCAAGGGATCTTATGGACATCGCACCAATTCCTGGTATCTTTCTTTGTCTTTATGATGTCCTTTTTTTCTTGCAGCTTGGATTGGTTGTCTTGATGCTATCCCTATTTACTCTGTCCTTTGTTTTGTGGGTTGATGCCTCCCTCTCCTGGCTTTTTCTGTGAGGGGTTCCCAGGCCCAAATTTTTGCATGTTTTGTTTGAGCTTTTGCTCAATTTTGATGGCATATCGATAGGTCATGCCCAAGGAAGAGATGTCTAGAAATTCCATTTTGGTATGAATGTATCTATTCAGAGCACCACAATACTTGAACACGAGATGTCGCTCTAAATCTTTTATGTAATGTCCCCAAGGCCGAACCCTATTGTAAATATTATATATGAAATGAATCATAAATATGTTTTTATAGGTTGGTGAGCCAAGGTTGTAAAATCTAGTGGGATTATGTGATTGTTAGGCCAGAGAGCCTAAGTGTTGAAGGCCAAGAGCCTGATTTTGTACATGTATCCATGCAGAACATTAATAAAAAAATATAAAAACCACCACGTGCAGGTCGACATGATGAATGAGTGATGGGGGACTAAGCTTCCACAGAGTGGGCAAGGGATTAGGGGCTAGAAGGTGGAAAGGGGGATAAGTGTGGAGCCTAGGGGATTAAGTCTTAGGAATAATATTTTAATATTATTCCAAAGAGACATGTGAAAATATATGTTTTTATCCTAATTTATTTTGGAATGACATGTGACTTCCAAATGGAAGGAATGCCTGCTGATATAACGCATGCAGTTTCATGGGTGACGAGTGTCAACCCAAGTGCATGTAGTTAAAACTGCTAAATTGAGCCATGAGGGGGTTTCTCCTCCATTCGACCCTCGACTGCCTGAGCGTGAACCCGTGCAACTTTTACAAGAGATACCCCTTACATCCTCTGAATGATAATTTTGTGTGTCGATTCTAGAAAGCGATGCATCCCGTGTCAGATCAAATTGAGCCCGTGCGTGGAGTCTTTGTTCCAAAGCCATAACTGTGAGAACATTTCGTCATTGTTGAGCCTGTTTGGAAATCCCGTGTATGTTTTTCCCAGTGGACTATTGTGGCCATAGAGTGTTGGACTGCATGTAGCTTACTAGCTAGTGTAAGTCCATGCCGAGCCTGTGTGTAATCTCTCTCTAGGTGAGGTGTTGTTGGAAGAGGCAGGTTGTCAGACCTATGAGAAACTCTTTCCAGGTGAGAGAGAGTTTGCTGGAAAGTGATTTCTTTCAGAGAGTGTCCAGCACAAGCTTCGGGCTCTGAGACTTCCTAATCTGGCATGTTGTCGAGACCCAGAGAGGGAGGTGTAGCACCAATGGTCTGTGCTTGTGAAGGTGTATACTCCCAGGCATAACAAGAATGTGGGGAATGAGAGTCTGAGAGTAGTGGGTGTAAGATGGCATCCTGGGAAGAATCCTTTGAATCATTCTGTGTTGATTTCCCTATAACCTCAGCCTAGCCTAAGATTCCTTGCCTTGGGGGTGGAGCTTACTCCCAACTCAGGGGTGACCCACTGCTGAGCTTGATGAGTAGTGGGGACTAAGGCTGGGAGGTTCATGGAAGGCATGCACTTGGTTGGTGGAATTACCACTGTTTTCAAAGATAAGTACCAGATGATGTGTTAATTATGATTTTGCATGTTTGTGTATTTATAATTATCATGTATTCTGCTGTGCATATGAATTAATGCTAATGCCATGTTTAGAATTATGTTAGCAGTAATTATGAGGCTTACTCCGAGTTTTAAATATGTTTCATTGCTTAAATGCATGTTGTTATATAATTAAGTGTTACAGTATTGTTATTACATGAAGTACACAAAGTGGTGTTATAGTATGGTATCAAAGCCAAGGTTTCGACGCTGAGCCTGAATGGGATGGATAAGTGGTCATTGGACTCGAAGTTCAGGTGGGAATCATGTTTGGAAGAACCGATTTTTGGACTTGTGAATGTTCTTGAGTGCCAAGGATTCACTTGGTTGTGTTATAAATCTCAGGAGGTGTAGCAGTGTTATGAAACCGTAGCCTATGTGGTATCTAGCCACAGGGAGAGAGGACTCTACACCAGAAGTGTTGGAGCTATAGGATCTGTTCGGGGAAAAGGAGAACCCTTGTGATCGTCGAATCTGGAAAACGTGCGCAGTGTTTAAAAACCATTTGGAGTTGCACAGGAACGTGGAAATCACGATACATGAAATCCTGAATTTGTTGGGACCGTCCATAGGGGGGAACACGTGGCTGTCGGACCACGTTTCGACACCCAGGAAACCAAAAGGGAAGAACCTTGTTTTCGCGAGTTGCAAAATAGCGAAACTCGAAATTCTGAAATGATCTACACCGTAGATCGTAAGAGAGGAACTTGACTGTTGCATTGAGTGGAAGGGTAGACAATAATTTTGGGATTTCGACAAACGAGAGTTCGAGATGTGTAATTCCATGAACTCTGATGCCCGAAACCCCGAAACCTCGAAAATATCTGTGCTGTAGATCTTAGAAAACTCTAACCGTTGGATTTTTGCTTTTGAACAGATGTGGACACATGGGTGTACCATGTGCCAGTAAATGGAGGAGACAAGCAAGAGTGGTGGGACCCAATGATGTCATCATAGGTGGCATGGACCTATCGAAGGGTGCCATTCGCCACTATAGATGTGGAGACAGTTGTGTTGTGTGGGCCCGGAGGAAAAAGTAAATCGAAATTTCGGAAGTTGGAAGTTGGAAAGGAAAGAAAGTCTGGGAGTCTCAAGAACTGAAACCCCGAAACCCGAAGTCCCGAAGTCCCAAAATATTCGAAGACGGAAGAACCATAGAAGGTTTTAAGGGTGACAGCTGTGCTGTGGGCCCAGAGAGCAAGGAAACCAAATTTTTGGAATTCAGGGATTGAGGTGACAAAGATTTGGATTCACTGCATCGTGAAATTTCGATTCATGAAATTATGAAAAGATCTGGGCCGTTAAATCCAACTCATCGAGGATCGTTGGATTCCATACAAGAAACCGTGTATCAGATTTTGGGGATTGTAGTGACAAGAAGTTGGGAGTCACTGCATTATGAACTCCTGGGTACCAAAGACTCGAAACCCGAAAGCTACTGTGAGAGCCTCGTGAACCAAAACCCCGAATCCAGAAGTCCCGAAGTCCCGAAATTGAAGAGCCGTCAGAGATCAGAAAACTTTGTGAAGTCAAAATGTTTTCTCACTCATGTTGATTTATGAATATTGTGATTTTGTAAGGGTTTAAGGCCTAACAAACTTCGGTTGACTGCACGTTGTGTGTGTAGAGTTCAATGAGTGTTAGGACAACCAAAAATCGACGCCGAGTATGGAATTGGAAGAGGTGCAGATTGCCTCCGAAACAAAGGACGAAAGGGTAGGAAAGAATGTCAACCTGAGAGTCGAAGGAACAAACTATAATGGGCATGGAAAAGAGATGGATAAGGAAGGACATATGATGAAACTCATTGAAATATTGCAGAATGATGCCCAGGCTCACTGAGTTGATAGCCGAAATATCATGAGGGTCATGGATCAACAAGGAGAATTCAACTTAAAAATGTTGAAGAGCCTGGAAAGAATAGAAAGGAAATTGGAAAAAGAGAATGACACAAGAAGATCAAAAAGTGTCAGGACCTCTGAGAGGAGAAGAATATCAAGGAGTGGTAGTAGACATCATCGTTTCTCCGCAAAGAATTCTGGTAAGGAAGCACACAATAGTTCAAGACCATCTCCTATCACGAAACACAGGAGATCTGGGATGGATGAATTGAAAGGAGAGATGAACAAGATCAAGCCTCCAACGTTTGATGGAGAACATAAGAAGGAGGAAGATGACGAAACATGGTTGCTTGGCATGAGGAAATATTTCCAACTGCATAATTATTCCTCTTATGTAGAAGGAAGAATTGCAATGTATCAATTGAAAGGAAAAACATCCATGTGGTGGGATCAGTTTGTGCAGGTGCATCACATTAGTGAGAAAGATATCACTTGGAAGGAGTTCAAGAGGTATTTCGAGAAGAAATACCTGACCAAAAGATACCATGACAGAAAGATGAGGGAGTTCTTTGAACTCAAGTTAGGCAACATGACCATTGATGAATACGAACGAAGTTTCTTGGAACTACTGAAGTATGTTCCATTCATCAAAGATGAGGTTGTCAAGATTCAGAGGTATCTGAGTGGACTGCCACCTACTATTGGTGACAAGATTTAGTATGATGATCCTAAGACTATGGAAGAAACAATAAGAAAGGATAAATGCTTATATGAACATCAAAGAGAAAAGCCTACCTTTCAGAAGGCTTGGGATGACCAAAGGAAGTTTAAGAAGGAACAGAGGCAGCAGGGAAACAAACCTCCCTTTTTCAAAAATAATCCTCAAGGACATCCATCATTTAGAGAGATGAGATTGACTGAAGTGGGGGAACAAAGGTAAAGAAAGACGCCCATTCAGTGTTGGGGCTGTAAAGGGAACCACAAATATAGAGATTGTCCCCATAAAAATGGAAAAGAAAGAACTGTCCATAATGTTCAACAAGCTAAAATAGTGGAGGACATGGGCAACGGGATGCCAAGGATCTACGCAGCCCTGGACAACAAACAAGCAGAATTTCAATCGCACATGATTGAAGTGGAAGGTACGATTGACAACCAACCCTTTATTATTTTAATTGATTCAGGGGCTAGCCATAGTTATGTAGATCCTAGGGTGGTGGAAAGTTTTCATTTATCAAGAAGAAACCAATTGGCTACAGGAACCAAGAGGAAGGTCACTAAATTGGTTAAATCCTATTCGGTAGACATGCATGGATTGAGCACTAAGGCTGAATTGAATATTCTTCCTTTAGGCTCTTATGACTACTTAATTGAGATGGACTGGTTGGACCAGCACCATGCCCTTATGGACTGTTGTAACAAGATATTTACATACTTGGATGAGGAGGAAAATCAGAAAACACTCCAAGGAATCCCCAGAACCGTGGCTGTTAGAGAAATATTAGCCATGCAGCTGAAGAAGTGCTACAAGAAAGGTTGTCAATTATTTGCAGCTCGTGTAGAAGAAGCATCCAGATATGAAGTCACAAATATTGGAGACCATGAAGTAATCACAGAGTTCAATGACGTATTTCAGGAGGTACCTCAACTACCACAGAAGAGAGACATCGACTTTCTATAAATTTAATGCCTGGAGAAGCCCCAGTGTCGAAATCTCCTTATAGAATGAGTACACCAGAGCTGAAAGAGTTTCAATTGCATCTTGAAGAGCTTCTGAAGAAGGGGTACATTCGCCCAAGTGTGTCACCTTGGGGTGCCCCAGTCCTATTTGTGAAGAAGAAGGATGGAACGTTGATGCTGTGCATTGATTTCCGGTAGTTGAACAAGGTAATTGTCAAAAAAACGTATCCTCTGCCAAGGATCGATGATATTTTCGATCAGTTGAAAGCTGCAAAAATATTTTCTAAGATAGATCTCAGATCAGGATATCACTAAGTGAGAATAAAGGATGAGGACATCAGCAAGACTGCCTTTAGAACAAGGTATGGTCATTACGAGTTCACAGTGGTGCCGTTTGAACTGTCAAACGCACTTGTTCTTTTTATGTGCTTGATGAATGGTGTATTCAGTAACTATTTAGACAAGTTTGTCATAGTATTCCTGGATGACATCTTGGTATATTCCAAGTTAGAGGAAGAGCATGAAAAACACCTAAGGATGGTGCTGCAAGTGTTGAGAGAACACTAGTTGTATGCCAAGTTGAGAAAATGCTCATTTTATCAAAGCTAGATCCATTACTTCGGGCATATTATTTCAGAAGAAGGGATCGTTGTGGATCTTGAGAAGGTTGAGGCCATCCGAGAATGGTCAGCGCCAAGGAATGTGACAAAATTTAGATCATTTATGGGTCTGGTGGGCTACTATAGAATATTTATAGTAGGGTTTTCAAAGATAGCTCATCCTATCACTTCCTTGCAAAGGAAGAAGAAAAAGTTTCAGTGGATGGAAGAGTGTGAAGAAAGTTTCTAGCGATTGAAGTAGTTGTTGACCAATGTTCCAATCCTAAGAATTGCAGATCCAAATATGGATTTCGTGGTGTGCACAGATGCATGTAAGGAAGGGTTTGGAGGAGTTTTCAGCCAAGATATATTTGTAATCTGCTATGAGTCCAGGAAACTAAAAGAGCATGAAACGACTTATGCCACTCATGATTTGGAGCTGGCAACAATCGTTCATGCTCAGAGGAAGTGGAGACATTACCTCATGTGAAAAAGATTCGAATTGAGGACAGACCACTATGGTTTGAAATATTTATTTGATCAGCCGACTTTAAATGCTAGACAAAGTAGGTGGCTGGAGTTGCTATGTGAATACAACTTTGATATCAAGCATATCAAAGGGAAGGAAAACAAGGTGGCTGATGCAATCAATAGAAAAGTGCATGAATTACATGCTACAACTATTAGCATGTACAGGGATGATATCAGGGATAGAATTCTAGAAGCAACAAATATTGATTTGTAGTACAGAGACTCGGTAGTGAAGCTACAACCGCATGAGAGACCACAAAAAAAGGAAAGTTACACCTTGGAAGTTGATGGATTACTTCTGTATAAAACAGAGTGTATGTACCCAATGTCCAAGAATTGAAGCTGGCAATTCTAAAATAACTGCATAACGTGACTTATGATGGACACCTTGGATATTAGAAGACTGTGGCAGCAGTCAAAAGCCATTATTTTTGGCCGGGTATTAAGAGGGATATCGCTGAATACATCGCCAAATGTATGGAGTGCCAGAAAGTTAAGGCTGAGCATAGGCACCCAGCAGGGTTGCTGCAGCCTTTACCCATTCCTGAGTGGAAGTGGGAAGTGGTGACGATGGATTTTATTACAGGATTGCCCAAAACGAGCAAGCAGCATGATTCGATCATGGTGGTGGTGGACAAGCTTACAAAAGTTGCCCATTTTATTCCATTGAAAACCACTCACAAGGAAACAGATGTTGCTGATATCCTCTTATAGGAAGTGGCATGCTTGCATGGAATTCCTAAGATGATTGTTTCTGATAGAGACCCGAAATTCACCTCAAATTTCTGGAAAGGACTGTTCAAAGGATTCAAAACGAATCTGAATTTTAGTACAACGTATCATCCCGAGTCTAATGGACAGACATAGAGGGTGAACAGAGTAATAGAAGACAAGCTGAGAATGTACGTGATGGACAAACCATCAAGATGGGAAGACTACCTGCATTTGGTAGAATTCACCTACAATAATGGGTATCATGCATCATTGAAGATGAGCCCATTTGAAGCACTTTATGGAAGAAAGTGCAACACTCCAGTGAGCTGGGATAATCTAGCTGATAGAGCAGTAGTTGGGCCAAATTTTCTCAAGGAGATAGAGGACCAAATGCTAACAATTAAACAAAATTTGAAAGTTGCCCAGGACAGGCAGAAAATTTATGCTGATATGAACAAAACCCATATAGAATTCAAAGTGGGTGATCATGTTTTCCTGAAAGTGAAAACTAACAGGAGTGAACCCTGAAGCTGGGAAGTTGCCGCCAAGTTGGTAGGAAGATACTGTGGGCCTTTTGAAATCCTGGAAAGGATTGGGCCAGTTGCATACATGCTTGCATTACCTGCATCTATGACTGTACATAATCTGTTTCATGTTTCACTGCTTAAGAAATATATACTTGATACTAATCATGTTATCGACTGGAATGTGATTTAGGTGGAACCAAAAGGTGTCCCGCAAGTGCATCCTGTGTGCATATTGGACAGGAAAAGCAAACATCTCCAGAATCGAGCCATAGAGCTTGTAAAGGTCCAATGGACCTGGTATGGTCCTGAGGATGAGACATGGGAGCATGAATATGTCATGCGGGCAGAGTACCCACATCTTTTTGAAAATTTTGAAAAGCTTGCAGATGCAGTGTGAAGTTGCATTGAGGATGGTGCAGAAATAAGGGGAGGGGGATTGTAATGTCACCAAGGCCAAACCCTATTGTAAATCTTGTATATGAAATGAATCGTAAATATGTTTTTATAGGCTGGTGAGCCAAGGTTGTATAAGCTAGTGGGCTTATGTGATTGTTATGCCATAGAGCCTAAGTGTTGAAGGCCAAGAGCCTGATTTTGTACATGTATCCATGCAGAACATTAATAAAAAAATATAAACACCACTGCGTGCAGGCCGACACAATGAATGAGTGATGGGGGACTAAGATTCCACAGAGTGGGCAAGGGATTAGGGGCTGGAAGGTGGAAAAGGGGCTAAGTGTGGAGCCTAGGGGCTTAAGTCTTGGGAATAATATTTTAATATTATTCCAAAGAGACATGTGAAAATATATGTTTTTATCCTAAGTTATTTTGGAATGACATGTGACTTCCAAATGGAAGGAATGCCTGCTGATGTAACACATGCAGTTTCATGGGTGACGAGTGTCAACCCAAGTGCATGCAGTTAAAACTGGTGAATTGAGCCATGAGGGGGTTCCTCCTCCATTCAACCCTCAACTGCCTAAGCGTGAACACGTGCAACCTCTGCAAGAGATACCCCTTACATCCTCTGAACGAGAAGTCGATGTGTTGATTTTGGAAAGAGATGCATCCTCTATTGGATCAGATCGATCCTATGCGTGGAGTCTCTGTTCCAAATCCATAACCATGAGAACATTTTGTCATTGTTGAGCCTGTTTGGAAAGCCCGTGTTTGTTTTTCCCAGTGGAATGTTATGGCCACGCAGTGTAGGACTGCGTGTAGCTTACTAGACAGTGTAAGTCCATGCCGAGCCTGTGTGTAATCTCTCTCCAGGTGAGGGAGGTGATTGTTGTTGGAAGAGGAAGGTTGTTAGGCCTGTGAGAAACTCTTTCCAAGTGAGAGAGATTTTGCTGGAAAGTGGTTTCTTCCAAAGAGTGTTCAGCACCAACTTTGTGCTCTGAGACTTCCTGATCTGGCCTATTGTCGAGACCCAGAGAGGGAGGTGTAGCACCGATGGACTGTGCTTGTGAAGGTGTATACTCCCGGGCGGAACATGCATGTGGGGGATGAGAGTCTGAGAGTAGTGGGTGTAAGATGGAATCCCAAGAAGAATCCTTCGAGTCATTCTGTGTTGATTTCCCTATAACCTCAGCCAAGCCTAGGATTCCTTGCCTTGCGGGTGGAGCTTAGTCCCAGCTCAGGGGTGACCCACTACTAAGCTTGATGAGTAGTGGGGACTAAGGTTGGGAGGTTCATGGAAGGCCTACACCTAGTTGGTGGAATTACCATTGTTTTCAAAGATAAGTACCAGATGATGTGTTAATTATGATTTTTCATGTTTGTGTATTTATAATTATCATGTATTCTGTTGTGCATATGAATTAATGCTAGTGCCATGTTTAGAATTATGTTAGCAGTAATTCTAAGGCTTACTCTAAGTTTTAAATATGTTTCATTTCTTAAATGCATGTTGCTATATAATTAAGTGTTACAGTATTGTTATTCCACGAAGTACACAAAGTGGTGTTACATTTGATACCCAGCTTGGTGCGCAAGGTATGGAATATATTTTTTGAACTATGGCACTGGTTGGTCTCTTTCTTACTGTAGTGTGGTCCATTTGGTATACAAGTCATCATAACTTCCGACAGGGTATTATTTTTCCTTAATAGAATCCCTGAAGGATTCCCAGGTGGCCGCAACTATAAATAATGAGGGTTCCTTTGTTTCCTTTTTCTCACAGAAATGTTCCCACCAATATTTGACATGGGGAACGACTTTGAGGAGTGCAAAAGTAATATTTTCTCTATTCAAAAAGTTATGGACAGAAAAATACCCTTATAGTAGATTCAACAACTTGTCTACAAAATCTACATCTATGTGACCTTCAAATATAGGAATATCGAGGTTGATTTGTAGCTTCAAGGGGGTGGTGCCTCCGCTCAAGGAAGATGCGTTGCCTGCTGGTAGCCACCAAATGATTTGCGTGAAACTATCCATCATATTGTTATTGCATGAGGGATTCTTGAAGTAAAATTTTGAAAGAATATCCTGTCCCATCATATTTATTTTCTCCTTCCATGAGAGGTCGTTTGGGCATGTGAGAGATTTTTTCCTCAAGAGAAACAAGCTCGAGCCCCAATTCTTTGTACCCTGACCTTGTTGGGGACATGCATTAAGATGACAAGGAGTAGACTACTCTGATACCACTGATACATATTTTTTGAGAAGAACAAAATGAATGCATATTATAGAAATATTATTAACAAAAAATAATAGAGATACAGTAAAATTGGTTTTGTATTAGTAAGGAAATAAGTTGAAACTATAAAATGCAGTGAAAAACAAGCTTGTTGGAATGGTGGACGCTTATCTTTGAGAACAGATGTGACGAATGCACTCATTCCCAAGAAGATCATTACAATGAGGCCCTGGAGGAATTTTTTACAATAAGCATGAATTCCAAAACCCTAGACATCCAAAAACCTAACCCTAGGAGATGAAGCGCCAAAAGTCATGTGGGCCCCGTTGGGGTAAGCTAGTACATCAACTTCTCGGGGTCGTAAATTTTTCATGCTATCTTTGTTTTAGGCGCAAGATATCTCGTTGGAAAGGTATATCCAAGGACTACACATGTTTACATCAAAGTCTAACACCCTTTATAGTATAATTGTGGCAAGCCCTAAAAACGTTGTTTAGGGCCTCAAAATGGCCCCGGAAGTCAAGGACCTAAAAACTAGGAAAAAACTGTCAAACTAGAAAACTACCAAAATGAACTAGTTGGAATAGGTGGGAGGCCACCGAAATCCATCTAGATAATACACCCAGAGATATGGCTCCATAGGACTGACAACCTGACTCTTCAACCCAAACCACTAAGGTTTTACAAGGTAATGAACTTCAACTTACACTACAACAAAGGTACAGAAGATGGTTGACCAGAATTGAGTTAATGATATCATGAATGATGGAATTACACTAATTCCCAAAAGTATATTTTCATTCCCTTAACTTGACACTTGGTACTCAAGGAACTCACTTGTCCCCCATTTTTTGAATCGTTCCCAACATTTAGCAGCTTAGGATAAAATAATATCAAATGACTTTGTACTTTCATAATAATATTATATTATTCCCTTCGCTTAATCTCCCTTGACTTAGCCCCTCTTCCTAAACCCTTAGCCCCATTTCCATCTTGTCCATTCCTATCCCCCCATACTCCTTCATCTGATTTTGTTCTCTATGAGTGATGTATTTTATTAATATAATCAAGTGTGATTACATATTACAATGATAGGCTCCCTGACCTTTTAACATCTAGGCTCTCTTTCCAAATAATTACAAAGACACTCTATGTTATGGGATAAATATCAAGGGATCTTACTGAGTAAACAAAAAAAAAACCCCTAGGATATGCCTATTGATCCTAGATAGAAAGGGGTTTAGATTTCTATGGTTTTTGTTAGCGTATGTCTTACCTTACCAATCACTAAGTCTAATTGCCACCTATATTTGTATTATTCATTTAGGATATTAGTAATATATCCTCAAGCGATGAATAATGATTTAGTTAAGATTTCCTAGCCTAATAATCATGCATGAGTTTAGGATCTAGAGAAAATATCTCTATGAGGTGGCATCACCCATTGTACTATAAATACGTAACATTGGTGTGAATACAAAAGTGTTGGCTAGTGAGCCTTTTTCGTCATCTTGTTATTCCTGTCTATAATTTATCAATTGGTATCAAAGATCTTATACTTCTTAGGGCCTGATAGCTTCTTATGGTAGTCATCCATGAAATTAATGAGTGAGAAAGAAATATTTGATCTATTAAATCTTGAGGTATTTTTGATATATTGGAGGTAGTTTTTCCATCGGAGGTTTAAAAGTGGTCGTTGTAAAGAAGATATGGATGAACCATCTCTCAAATCTATAGAATCAATTCTATCATATTATCAAAATTATAGATCTATCCAATTTCCATGCAATCCGCTCAAATATGAGGGGCATATAGTAAAAGAATTTCCAGGAAGAGATTCTTGTAAGTTTTTGTTATATCCAACTAATGTTGAGATGTTAAATGGTGATCACACTTTATTTGCATGAAACTGTTATAACCCTAAATTGCACCACACATGCTTACATGGCATCAGGCCAACTCATATCCCTTCTTTGCCAAAAATCTGTTGAACAACTCTTTGAAAATCCTCTTGTGTCAAGGCCCATGTGCCCTAACCCATTACTGCACGCGTGTACATGCTGGCTGACTCACAACAGCCCGCGCGTACCTAACAAAGCACAAAAAAAGGAAAGTTGTCGACGGAACAAAAAAGATATGGGTCAGTTAAACTAAAACTCCCGACCATGCATGGCCGAGGGTTCGTCCAAAACCCTAGCTCCTTCTAGCCTATAAAAGAAGGGGTAGGGGTACCATTTGGAAGAGGAAAAAATATAGCGAAGAAACTCTGCCCATTTACGTAATCCATTGTCCCAACCCTTTAGCCTTTCCTCATGCCAAAGGAGATTTAACGCAAAGCAGTTGAAGGATAGAAGAAGAGGATCCCAGGATCATGTTCAAGGAGCGGTGGCCAGTCTCAGCTTTTTGTAAGTTGATTCACTTTCAGTAATAAAAATAATACTTTTCCTGTCCCAATGCATGAATTGTTTATGATTTGATTAATTTATGCTTGATTTCTAACCCTTGAGTATAGAAGTAGCATGCATGCATAGTTGTTGTTTGTCTTGAGTGCAGGTCATCTATGGAAGGAGCAGCGCAAGCAAGTAATCAAAGAGCAACGTATGATCTACATCGAAGGCTGGTAATAAGGTTGGTGGTCCTTTTCCATGCATTTACTATGAAAAAGGGGTTTAAATATTGGGTTGTAGGTAAAAAAGTAGTTTCTATTCGGTCAAAATCTGCATGCAGGTTTGACCCTAGTTTGCTAGTCCGTAGGGTGTTTTTCCCAACAATAGAAACCATAGATGCACTCATTGTACTTCCGTGCCAATGCCATGAATGAAGAAAACAAAGTGTAGTGTAGTCTCCTTTTGAATATTTCAATTATCAAGAGTGCAATTATCTTCTAGTGTTTTTCCAACGAGCATTTACATTATTGATTATATCACTCCTCTTGGCCTCAAGGGTTATGGTTTTCATTAAGATATTAATCTTGTCTCATTGATCAATGCCATAGATGCCTCATGATTGATCAACAATCAAACCTCCTACTTGTACAACCTAGATCTAGTATGACAAAAGTGCGATCCAGTGATCTGGTGCGATCTAGTGATGACAATAACCCAATGGTAAACACAAAGATCTATACCAATGTTGTATAATCTACACAAATTTGAAATGAATTGTATGGACCTAAAGTGATACAAAACAATCAACAATTGTTTTCTATGGAAAGCAATCTGCAAATTGCTTCCATCATATGTAGGAAGAATTATAAAAATTTATCTGTGGAATTTATGTTCAAGTCATCATTGAGAAATGATTCCTCTAGATCCAATCCATGTGATATAACCATGGTTTGAGTCCTTTTCCTACATTGTTTTCATAACTATGATGTTAAACCTAGATGAGCATTCAGATGATAATTTGAAGATGATAATTTGTGTCTAGTCCTTGACACATTAGATTTGGAAAAAAAACACCACACATCATTCAAGTTGTTGATCAAATCGACATTCAAAAACAAGCAGATGCAAAGAATATTCAAGCAAAAATTCAAGCCAATCAAGCAATTAATGAAAGGTGCAACTCATTTTCTTCATTCAACTTCAAAATCAAAATCAATTAGCAATTGACACATCAAAGGTGAACTAGACTCTAAAGCTCCAACAACACATTCATATACAAATATCATCAGAACAAACATTACTTGTAACTCACAAATAATTTTTTTTTGTAAGTGTGAAATCTAGTGAAGTTGAATTTGTAATTTTCAGGTGCATTCTCAGCTAAGCTCGACACCCAAGAGTCATTGTAATTTCGAGTCGAAATTGACAAGGTTTAGTAGTTTAAACTCAAATAATTGTAAACATCACACTTTGGATGCATTTTCGGTGGTAACCAAGATCCTCAAATTCTTGGATGCAAGTTCAAGCGAAGAACTTCAAGTGACCCTGAAAGTACAAGCGAGTAAGTTCCTGGAAACAAATTCAAACGAGTTCAAGAGAGTGTGAAGTTCAAGCGAGCGATTCAAGTGAGACGGTTACAAATGGAATGAAGTCGAGAATTATTAGAGTTATTGAACACTCTAATAATCATCGCTCAAGACAACATAGTAATATTGAACAAATGAACTCTTCAATCAATGCTAACTTGTTTGGAAATGATGGAAGTTAAAGTTAGACTTCTTCAAGATCAATCCCAACTATTGAATGATGAGATGATAGATCTAAAAAATCAACAACCAGTGAAGTTTTTTGAACAAGTTTTTGTTCAACACAACCCTCTCTATGATGATGATGATGATGATGATTTTTTTGATCAACATTGAGTGAAGGAGCATGATGCAGGAGCATTGCTCCACCTAAGCAACACACAAACATTTCAGTACATCCATGCGCATTTCAGAGAGGGAGAGGCACTGACCCTCCCATTTTTAAATTTGAAATATAATCCCATATGGATTCATGCTGTAAGGCTATAAGAACCAAGCCATACCTTTGTACAGTTAGTGGATAAGGTTGCCTTACATGGTTCAGTGTAAGGATGTCTAGATCGTAGTTAGGTCTGGATCATCATTCATTGTAATGAAGCCGTAGGAGTATGGTGTCTTAACTGAAACAATGATGGCACTAAGGCAATGGAGAGGATAAGCTAGTAGAGTCCTCTTTTGTAAAGGGAGAGAAATATTTGTATAGAAGGTACGAGAAGCATAACTCAGGATATAGTTAGAGTAGGAGGTAGAATAGTTCTGGGAGAGATCTTGAGAGAACCAGGACTCTGTTGTAGTCCAGTTTTTGTAAAACATCTGTAGAGACACACAGAGATAATAAAAAAACATTTTTTTCCTGCATATGGTGTGTTTATGTATTTTTGTTTATTGTTATGCTTATATATGTCATTTGTGTTTTGAATGTATGAACTAGTGAAGTATTGTATAAGTTTCAATTGTTTCTCTTCGTTGATTTTCGAGTGCAAGGAGTGCACATTGTCCGCAATGTGTGCGTTGACGAAGGTGAGTTAACCTCAGGTAGGCTCATGAGAGATATCATTGAACCTTCATCAGCAGAAGTGCAAGGAGTGCACAGGAAGAAATCTGTGTTGAGTTCAGAGAAAGACAGAGTCATTGAGAACTCTGTAGAGCTTTGTTAAGTGGGCATCGAGCGAGTGTAAGTGTGCATAGAGGGAACTCTTTATCGAGTTCAGGGAGATGAGTATCAAAGGAAGATACTCACATATTTGTTGAACACTCTGTAAGAAGGAGCTCTGCAATGTGTGCATTGAGCAGAAGGTTTCCAGGAGGGCACAAAGTTTTCCTTTGAAAGGAAACAGAAGGGTCGAGACCCTTGGGAAACTGAGTAAATCAAAATATCAGAAGAGATAATGCAAGGAATGCATAGGAGATGAACTTGTTCCAAGTTCTAAGGATCATAAGAGATAACGCTTTCAAAAGCGAAGGTGATACCCAAGACAGTTGCGTTCGCAGGAGAAAGTTCAAAGGCCGAAGCCTTTTAACACTCACAAAATCTTCCAAGTTAGAAGAAGTCAATAGCTGAGGAGGAGGAGCAACAAAAATCATCAGATCAGTTGTGGAAAGGAGCCTGGACCGTTAGATCTATGTCCAATGAACAAAGGAAGCACATAAGACAGGAACAAATCCCACTCGTTGGATCTGAGTGTGACGGATGAGCAACTGTTGGATCCAGAGGTAAGTGCACGAGCTTTAACCATTGTGTGCACAAGGGAGTGGACTTTCCAAAGTCCCCAAGTCTCGAAGTGAGAAGGGACCATCTGTTGTAACAGATATCAAAATTGCTCTACTCAGTATTTTTTATCCTAAGTTTCCTTTGAGGTTCTTCGTACTGTTTACAGGTAGTAGCTAGGAATCCCGTAAGTTTCAGCAGTATTGTGATTCTATCTCTCGATTTCCTTTTCAGGATTATATATGTAATAATAACCTTGATGGACTCCCATTTCCTGATTGGGTATGTGGCAATAAGCCCGGTCTTAAACTTCTTCCGATTCTCTAAAACTCTCTTGCTAAGAGAGGCATGTGCATTTTGAACTTTGATGGGTATGCATGAAGAAGCTATTGCTCTTGCATTACAGGTGGACCCATGTAGTAGAAATTCATGGCTTACTTGACATGCCCAATACTCCCATCCCTATTAGTGTTTTCTGGTTAACTCCGCAATTTGTTATGGTGGGAATAGCAGAGGTGTTTACTCTTGTACCATTACAGGAGTATTTCTATAGTGAAGCCCCTGATAGCATGAGAAGCTTGGGCATCACTTTCTATCTGAGCGTTCTGGGAGTCTCGAGTTTAGTCAACAGTCCCTGGAAAGTCACTCATACGAATTCGGGAGAATTCAAATAGGGTTATAACCGTTGCTGGTTCAACAGAGATAGATGTTAGCACTCAAAAAGAAATGCCAAAGTGACAGAGAAAAGTATGAGAAGGCCAGAATCTTCAAGGATTACATAGATAACATTCGAGCAACATATACCAGACGTTTCAAGTCACGGGATGAGACCAATAGGTAGATTGCAGTGGCAACGTATCTTGTTGATAGGCTTGCTCTGACAGCTGGCAACGAGAAGGATGATGACAAGGCAAATACAGTGGGTTGTTGCACATTGAAAGTGGAAAATGTGACATTACTTCCTCCAAGGTCTCTGCAATTTGATTTCCTTGGTAAGGATTCCATTAGCTACTTTAACACCGTTGAGGTAGACGAACGAGTCTTCACAGCCATTGGTGACTTCAAATCGGGTAAAAGCGAAGGCGATGACTTGTTTGATAAGCTTGACACAAGTAAGCTGAATGCCCATCTTAAGGCAATTATGCCTGGCCTTACAGCAAAAGTCTTCAGAACATACAATGCATCCATTACTTTGGACAGACTTCTTCAGGGCACAACTGGTGGCACTTCTTCAGAGAAGATTGCTGATTATCAACGTGCAAACAAGGATGTTGCAATTCTATGTAATCATCAGCGATCTGTTTCGAAGGCACATGGTACCCAAATGGAAAAACTCGAAGGAAAAACAACAGAGCTAGAAAGCGTGCTCAAGAAACTGGAAGCCACCACTCTGCAGTGATGCACAAGAGAACGTCGTGCAAGAAGTTAAAAGACATTTCAGGCTAGAGTTGTTGAAAAGACTTGATGAGATAGTTGTATTTGATCCTCTCTGTCATGATGAGCTCAAAAAAGTTGCTAGACTACAGATGAAAGACGTAGCAATTCGTCTTGCAGAGAGAGGTATTACTTTAGGAGTTACAGATGCAACTTTGGATCTTGTTCTTCGGGCAACCTATGATCCTGTTTATGGTGCTCGTCCCTTGCGGTGATGGTTAGAAAGAAAAGTTGTCACTCAGCTGTCTCGGATGCTTATCAGTAGGGAGATTGAGGTGAACAGTACATATACATCGCATGCAATAATTAAACACTGCTTAAGGCATAACGCGTGCCACCATGATGCGGAATCCCTAGAATTATTGTAGTCGTACAATACATTTGCTATATGTTGACGTAGATTCTATTCTTCTCCACTTCATTCTATTGTGCTGCTTCATTCATTCTTCGTTAAGTATCTGCACTTGGTTGAAGATATGACTAGCACAGCCACATAATTGTGGCTGAAGAACGCTGAAAGGCATCTTTAATTTATTAAAAATAATTTTAATATAAACCTTAATTAGGGTTTGTAAATAAAATTTGCTATATCCATCTTCGCTATATAAAATTTATAAACCCTGCCATCAGGCACACAAATTATTTGGTTTAAGCTGCGTACCATGGCTGCGTTAAGCTGCGTACCATGGCATTGCATTGTCCCGATTGCTTTGAGGAGTTTCTTGGTGACCTCGGCGGGCCAATATAGATGACCACGACCACAGTAAAACCAAGAAAAGTCTTATGGTGTGATGAATGGCGTTCGTCGTCACGTGAGGAGTTTCTTGCTACATCCACGCGCCCGCCCCGGTAAAAAAATGTCGTCGCGTGAGGAGTTTCTTGCTACATCCACGCGTCCGCCCCGGTAAAAAAATGACGGCGCACTCTAAAACACACAGATGAAACGACACAGTTCATAATCCACGCGGCCACAAGCGGCCATACGCATCCGCCCATGAACAATAATTTTTGTTGTTATTTCTTAATCATTGAACGTGGCAATTTGGTGGTGATCAAGTGATTCTTTAATCTTATTTAGTAAATGTGAAAAAGTAATCACACAAACGTACGTCTTTATAAATGAGCGGAAGTTAATTTATCAAAATCTCATCCATTGATTAGAGAGGACAACGAAGAATATGCCAGCATCTTCAATTGCCAACCCTAAGATTGAAATTTATGATTAAAAAGTGATTAATTGTGCCCATTGTCAATAGGTATACGCCTTTCGGCGTAATAACGCTTCTAAGCATCGACGGAGGAGGGGTCCGAGGGATCATCCCAACAACTATCCTTGAGTTCCTCGAGGAAAAAATCCAAGAGTTAGATGGTCCAGATGTTAGAATAGCTGATTATTTCGACATCATTGCGGGGACGAGCACTGGAGGATTGGTCACTGCGATGTTAACTGCCCCAAATGAAAATAAGCGCCCACTATTTGCTGCAAAAGATATCACTCATTTTTACTTGGAAAAACTGCCCTTCCATTTTTCCACCACCGATGAAGGGAATACATAGATGGTTCCAGACACAATATAGGGCTCTGACGGGCCCCAAATATTCTTGGGATTTCCTCCACAGCATCATAAAAAAAGTATGTGGGGATATACGATTACATAAGACACTAACTAACGTTGTGATTCCTACATATGATATCACTTTACAACAACCAACAATCTTCTCATCGTTTGAGGCTAAGAGAGATGAGTTGAACGATGCATTTTTGTCCGATGTTTGCATTGGGACCTCAACAGCTCCGACATATCTTCCCGCTCATTGCTTCGAAACACAAGATTCTAGAGGCAAAACTAGGAGCTTCAATCTCATAGACGGCGAAGTTGCAGCTAACAATCCAACATTACTTGTGATAAACCATGTGGTGCAAGAAACTCTCATTCGCAATCAAAATTTGCCACTGTCGAAACCAATTATTGATTATTGGCCTTTGGAACAAGTCAGTCATGCTCTGGATTTAAAAGAGAATGAGTTGAGCAAGTGTTTTGTTCTCTCTATTAGAACAAGTTCAAATAATAACAGTCAGGATGACACCCGACATTAAAAGCAAAACCAAACGCATGGATTACACGCAGAAATCCCTGTCCAACTGTCGAGTGATTAATAATGGTTCAACAAAACTGACGAAGCATCCGGCAGCCGCAAAGCCCATGAAGATGAAGCGTTTCACATTTCTTTTAGATTGTTTTTTGTAAACACAGAAATATGAGTTGGGTAACGTATTGCGGGTGAGGGTAGTTAAATAATGGTTAGATGTAACAAAGAAAGAGGGGCGCGCATGAGTGCAGGACGGGGAGAAAACCTCTATGAAGAGGGTTCCTATTGTAATTGCTGAGTTTTTTGTAAGCCATTAATGGAGTAATAAAGACGATTTTTCCTTGTGACTGTGAGATTCATCACGGTTGATTTCTTTCAGCATGTTTTCTTCTCCTTCGGCTGTGTTAAATCTGTTTGGAATTTATGCGATATGCTCCTTACTCACAGTTGATGTGTTATCATTTCTTTATGTCTTCCTTAATCCATCACGACTTCATTACATTTTGTTTTCTTCTAACCGACGTGCTTCGTTATACTTTAGTACGACCACTACTATAACGAATGGATTTGGGTTTTTTGTAATTGTTTGATGTCTTTCCTCTGCACCAGCTATCAGCAGTGTAAGACCAGCCTACACTTTCAAAATGCCGCATATATCCTTTGCTACGTCAGCCTTTCCTTTTTATTTCCGCTACCGCATCATGATTTATCAAAGCGCTGAAAGATAGACTTACATTGCCTCACTTTCTACAAGTTATTTGATCTCTGCTATTGTCTCTTTTTCTCGGTTTTCATTTGACTCCATGCCCAATGGACCATTTCCCTGGTTTAACCCCCAACTCCAAAAATCCAAGACCATCATTTACCCATAAATCTACCCACCTTTTTCAAGCTTATTCAAAATCATTTTGTGACATTTTTCGAGAGATCCCTCTCGGGTTGGAAGAGGGAAGCTTCTAATCCAGAGTGGTTCGAGGTTTCCTCGGGATTGATTTGCTACAACCCATTTCAATTCTGAGTGTCAACATTTTGGTGCCGTTGCCCGGTATTTTCAAAGTTGATATCTATCCCTGGGAGAACGACATTGTTTAGTCCTATGGCCTGGTTGAGCAGTCAGTCATAGGAAAATATTGGTTGCACATGATCTGGCCACTCCATTAAAATTTTATGATGGTGATTTCACTGGCAGGAGAACTCAGAATTACAGCTTTCACGCTAGGTCACCCAACGGATGGAGGCACCTGGTCTACTGTTCTTGACACTTTACGAGAAAGTACCGTCCCTAGTTGGAGCCGATGTTGTAACAGATATCAAAATTTCTCTACTCAGTATTTTTTATCCTAAGTTTCCTTTGAGGTTCTTCGTACTGTTTGCAGGTAGTAGCTAGGAATCCCGTAAGTTTCAGCAGTATTGTGATTCTATCTTTTGATTACCTTTTCATGATTATATCTGTAATAATAACCTTGATGGACTCCCATTTCCTGATTGGGTATGTGGCAATAAGCCTGGTCTTAAACTTCTTCCGATTCTCTAAAACTCTCTTGCTAAGAGAGGCATGTGCATTTTGAACTTTGATGGGTATGCATGAAGAAGTTGTTTCTCTTGCATTACAGGTGGACCCATGTAGCAGAAATTCATGGCTTACTTGACATGCCCGATACTCCCATCCCTATCATTGTTTTCTGGTTAACTCCACAATTTGTTCTAGTGGGAATAGCATAGGTGTTTACTCTTGTAGCATTACAGGAGTATTTCTATGGTGAAGCCCTTGATAGCATGATAAGCTTGGGCATCACTTTCTATCTGAGCATTCTGGGAGTCTCGAGTTTAGTCAACAGTCCCTGGAAAGTCACTCATACAAATTCGGGAGAATTCAAATAGGGTTATAACGCTTGCTGGTTCAATAGAGATAGATGTTAGCACTCAGAAAGAAATCCCAAAGTGACAGAGAAAAGTATGAGAAGGCCAGAATCCTCAAGGATTACATAGATAACATTCGAGCAACATATACCAGACGTTTCAAGTCACGGGATGAGACCAATAAGCAGATTGCAGTGGCAACGTATCTTGTTGATAGGCTTGCTCTGAGAGCTGGCAACGAGAAGGATGATGACGAGGCAAATACAGTGGGTTGTTGCACATTGAAAGTGGAAAATGTGACATTACTTCCTCCAAGATCTCTGCAATTTGATTTCCTTGGTAAGGATTCCATTCGCTACTTTAACATCGTTGAGGTAGACGAACGAGTCTTCACAGCCATTGGTGACTTCAAATCGGGTAAAAGCGAAGGCGATGACTTGTTTGATAAGCTTGACACAAGTAAGATGAATGCCCATCTTAAGGCAATTATGCCTCGCCTTACAACAAAAGTCTTCAGAACATACAATGCATCCATTACTTTGGACAGACTTCTTCAGGACACAACTAATGGCACTTCTTCAGAGAAGATTGCTGATTATCAACGTGCAAACAAGGATGTTGCAATTCTGTGTAATCATCAGCGATCTGTTTCGAAGGCACATGGTACCCAAATGGAAAAACTTGAAGGAAAAACAACAGAGCTAGAGAGTGTGCTCAAGAAACTGGAAGCCACCACTCTGCAGTGATGCACAAGAGAACGTCGTGCAAGAAGTTAAAAGACATTTCAGGCCAGAGTTGTTGAAAATACTTGATGAGATAGTTGTATTTGATCCTCTCTGTCATGATGAGCTGAAAAAAGTTGCTAGACTACAGATGAAAGATGTAGCAATTCGTCTTGTAGAGAGAGGTCATTTTGGGTAAAAGCACTACGAGAGAAATGGGTGCATAAGTGTTTGAGGCTCCCGAAGCCCAAAGAGCTGAAGCAACAAAGAGATGAAGACCCAAAGCGACAAAGAGCCAAAGATCCAAAGCGCCAAAGATCGAAAGCACCGAAGAGCCAAAGAGACGAAGCACCGAAGAGCTGAAGAGACAAAGAGGTCAAGGAGTCGAAGAAGGCATTTGGACTGTCAGAACCATAAGGGTATGTGGTCCAGGTGAAAGTACTCTAGGAGAAAAGCGAAGGAGAAGTTTGATATTTGAGATCGCTGAAGCTCGAACAATCGAAGTAACTGTGAGCCATTGATCTGGGTTGGATAGGTTTCACTAGATTGTGAACTTCGGAGGATCATACTCTAGAGTTTCTTAGAATTTATGTTTTGAAATATCCCGAAGCACCCAAACCGAAGCATTTAGGGCCGAATATTGTAAGGAAAGAAGGTGGATCGTTGATCTGGAAGGATACATGTGGAGTACAAATATTCACTCTATTGGAGAGTCATTGGATCAGGGAGGAAAGATGTCAGAGGATCCAAAAATATGGAAGGATTCACTCCATATATTTGTGGTTGTTGAGGTTTGAAATCGCCAAAGGCCAAAGTCCCGAAGTGGACGAAAGTCGTTGATTTGAAAGTGGACACATGGCACCAGATCTAGAACTCTAGGTACAAAGCACTCCGAAGGAAAGTAGAGGGTGAAAGCGTTGAAGTCCCTAAGGAGATATTGATCATTTATCGAGGAGGAAGACGAAGGATCATTGATCTGATTGAGGAGGCCAAAGCCCTGAAGAGGAAGCAGAGTCGTCGATTTAGAAGGACGCGTGGCAGACGATTTGCCATTTCAGCTAAATCTCTCTAGAAGAAAAGTAAAGTTTGAGAACTAAAACTCCTGAAGTTCAGACTCGCGGAGGAAATCATAGCCACACATATGAAGTGACAGGTCTTAGTAGATATTCCACTCTGGAAGGTAGCTACTGAGGAGGAATTGAGAGTTGAGAGTTGAAACTCCCGAAGGTCAAAAAGCCGGAGTTAGCCGTAGTTGTTGATTTGGAAGTGAGATATGTGTCGACAGATTGTGGAGATCTGGGATCGAGAATGGAAGGAGGAAAGAAGGCAGGAAATGGAGGATAGATAGAAACCATTGATCAAGGATCATCACCAAGGGATTGAAGATCGACGGACGTTCTCAATTGCGAGGCTAGAACATGCTCGGGTCTTAATTTTTCTTGAGCAAGCCATAATTAAAACCACGATATCGAAAAAAGGCATAAGTGGTGCTTTGTAGTGAATTGTGGGGCGAAAAGTGGGTTGGCCTAAAACCACACTTGGACACGCCCGTAATCGCTCGTTTTCACAAGGACATAGCCCAGGACCATATGAAGGAAGGGGTCGTTGAAAAAGGAGCTAGCGCCTGAAATTTGAAGTTTCAAAAGCGCGCAGGAAGAGCTCACGGGTTTGTCAGAACCTGCACATAGAAGGAAAAAAGACTTGTGTATAATTGATTTGGGCTCAATCAAGAGCCTGAAGAGTCAATCTAACTCAGAATATAGAAATATCCTAGACCGGGAGATCGCAGAACCCCAGGAGGGGAGGGGGGCTGCACCAGGTGGTATGAGAACCTAAAATTTGTCTGCAGATCGTAGGAAATCTTGAGAAGGTGAAAAGAGATAGTCTAATACCATCAGGTGGTATCAGAGTTGATATTGATATTGTTTGCATATAATAGACAAGGGAGAAAGGAGATAATCTGGTAACATTAGATGATATCAGAGGTTCAAATTTTCCTTTAGATAGTGGGTGAAAGGAAGGCAGAGTATTGATGCTCTGTGAGAAGGTTGTTGCATGTGCACAACAACAAAAATTTAAACAACTAGGTGAGTTGTGAGAGAATATGGAGATTCTCTTGGATGTAGAGTGATCCATAGGCTTTCCAGGAGGGAAGGTAGAAGGTGGAAATGGCTACTGAAGGCCATGAATGTGGTCTAAGAGAAGACTACAATAAGAAATGCAATCCAGAGATGGATTTGGAGCTCAATGATATAAGAGAAAGGATGGAACAACTAGCATTGAGGATTCAGCAGGAGGCAAAGATACATTGGAGGTATGGATGTCCTTTGAACAAGAAAGCAAAATGGCATGTTCAAAAGTTGTTGGCCAGAAAGAAACAACCAGAGTTGAGAATGTGGCTGAGGGAATTAGAAAACCTCAGTGAGACGGGGGAAGAAATGATTCACATCTGTGAACTAGAAATTGGGAGACACCTCAGTGATGAGGAGGAGGTGAGATCAGATAAATATCTCATAAAATTCCAGGAGAGCAAAGATGGATTTCATATTTCCAAGTGGGAAATGAAATGAGATCATTGGAGGATCTCATAGACTATCAGGAGGACATTAATAGAAATTCATATTTCCAGGTGGGCAATGATATGAGATTAGCAGAGGATTTCATAAAATTCCAGGTGGGAAGAAATGGACTTTCAAGTTTCTAGGTGGGCAATGGAAAGAGATCACTGGAAGGTCTCATATATTTCCAGAGGAGCAGTGATGAAAGTTCAAATTGCCAGGCGGGCAATGAGATGGGATCAATTGATCTCATAAACTTCCAGGTGGGTAGAAGAGAAGTCCCAAATTGCAAGGTGGGCATGGGGAAATAAATGAGACTATCTGAAAGTCTCAGGAGCTCAGAAGTGAGTTCATATCAACAAGGAGTACTGATAAGTGAAGATTCATGGGATTTTTAAACCATGTGAATGAATATGATGAGAAGTTAAATACTCTCACCATTCAGGAGGGATGAGAGGAGCATTCTGATTATTGGATGGATCAAGAAATTCCTACCAAGAATCCAGGTAGAGGCTAGTGCACATGATGAAAGTGCAGCAACAGAGAAAAGACAATCAACATAAATTGTCAAAGAGGAAGAAATGGATCAGACACTGATGTCTACCCCAACAGAAGGAGAAAATAATTCAACAGAATTTCTCAAAAGTTTCAGCCAGGAAGCTGAAAAAAAGATGACTATAGCACTAGAGCCTACAGTAGAAAGAGAAGTAGAAAATATAGATTTTGTTGAACTATATGAGGAATTGGAAGCCCTAGAGTGAAGGGTAATGGTTAAAATCTTTCACATCCAATAGGCTAAGTTGGAGTCATATGCAGGAGCATACCAACCGAAGGAATGTTTGGAGGGAGTTGGAGATATGCCAGGACAAGAGGAGCTGACATAAGCTAATCTGTTAGAGGAGAAAGTCGAGAAACAACTCAGTGATGAGACTACAGGACTGGATTTTGCAGCAGAGTGGCAACTTAGTGCCACAAGAGGAGATGAAGACATCATGGGAGATCAAGTAGATTTTCCCATTGATAAGTATGGAGAGGAGGAAGTGAAACAAAGAAGAATGCATAAGAAGAACCACGCACTGGAGCAGTTGGACAGGGTGATAGATGAGATAAGAAGGCTGATGTTGAGGTCAGTAGAAGTAATCAACAAAGGGAAGCTGTACAGGGGAGAACCTGCAATAGAAGCAGGGAAGAAGAAGAAGCAACAACAACAATAACATCAAAAAATCAAAGGAGCAGGAAGACAACTCCAACGGAGAGTTTGGGATCCAGGAGGATTTCAAAAGTAGGGAAGAGGAGCTCATGAGCAGGAGCTCATGATTTTCCCATTAGTGGAGTATGATGCAGGAGCATCACTCCACCTTAGCAAGGTGCCAACATTCCAACACATCAACGTGCATTTCAGAGAGGGAGAGGCACCGACCCTCCCATTTTTAATCCCATATGGATTCATGCTGTAAGGCTGTAAGAACCAAACCATACCTTTGTACAGGTAGTGGTTAGGGTCACCTTAAATGGTTGACTATAAGCAGGTCTAGACCATAGTCAGGTCTGGATCATGATTCATTGTAATGCATCTATAGGAGTATGTTGTCTTAACTGAGACAATGATGGCACTAAGGTGGTGGAGAGGATAAGCTAGTAGAGTCCTATTTTGTAAAGGGAGAGAGATATTTGTAGAGAAGGTATGAGAAGCAGAACTCAGGATAGAGTTAGAGTAGGAGGTAGAATAGTTCTTGGAGAGATATTGAGAGAACTGGGACTCTGTCGCATTTCAGTTTTTGTAAAACATCTGTATAGACACATAGAGATAATATAAAAGTAGTTTTTCCTACATATGGTGTGTTTATGTATTTTTGTTTATTGTTATGCTTATTTATGTAATTCATGTTTTGAATGTATGAACTGGTGAAGTATTGTATAAGTTTCAATTGTTTCTCTTCATTGAGTTTCGAGTGTAAGGAGTGCACATTGTCTCCAATGCGTGCGTTGACAGTGGTGATTTAACCTTAGGAAGGCTCAGGAGAGATATTGTTGAACCTTCATCAGCGAAAGTGCAAGGAGTACACAAGAAGAACTCTGTGTTGAGTTCAGAGAGAGAAAGAGTCATTGAGAACTATGTAGAGCTCTGCCATGTGGGAATGGAGTGGGTGTTAGTGTGCACAGATGGAATTCTTTATCGAGTTCAAGGAGAAGAGTATAAGAGGAATATACTCACAGAGTTGTTGAACACTTTGTAAGAAGGATCTCTGCAAGGTGTTCATTGAGAAGAAGGTTTCCAAGAGGGCACAAAGTTTTCCTTTAAAAGGAATTAGAAGGGCCGAGACCCTTGGGAGACTGAGTAAATAAAAATATCAGAAGAGATAATGCAAGGACTGTGTAGGAGATGAACTTGTTCCAAGTTCTAAAGCTCAGAAGAGATAACACTTTCAAAAGCGAAGGTGAGACCCAAGACAGTCAGGTTCATAGGAGAAAGTTCAAAGGCCGAATCCTATGAACACTAACAAAATATTCCAAGTCAGAATAAGTCAATAGCTCAGCAGGAGGAGTGACAACAACCGTCGGATAGGTTGTGGAAAGGGTCCTAGATCATTAGATCTACGTCCAGTGAACAAAGACGTGCATAAGAGAGGAACATATCCCACTCATTGGATCTGAGCACAAAAGACCAACAACCGTTGGATCTGGAGGTAAGTGCACAAGCTTTAACCATTGTGTGCATAGGGGAGTGGACTTGTCAAAGTCTCGAAGTCCCGAAGAGAGTAGGGACCGTCGATTGTTGAAGAGGAAAAGTGGCATAAGATCCACAACTTTGGAAGTTTGTGGACAAGGAGGAGGAGAAACAATCGAAGAAAATATCGGTCGTTGATCACCAGGAGGGGTATGTGTTAGAAGGTCATGCATTTCGGGTAAAATCACTCTGGGAGAAATGGGTGCATAGGAGTTTGGGACTCCTGAAGCCCGAAGAGCTGAAGTGCCGAAGAGTCGAAGAACCGAAGTGCCAAAAAGATGAAGAGACAAAGCACCGAAGAGTTGAAGAGCTGAAGCACCAAAGAGCCAAAGAGATGAAGAGGTCAAGGAGCCGAAGAAGGAATCTGTATAGACACACAGAGATAATATAAAATCAGTTTTTCCTGCATATGGTGTGTTTATGTATCTGTGTTTATTGTTATTCTTATATATCTCATTTGTGTTTTGAATGTATGAACTGGTGAAGTATTGTATACATTTCAATTGTTCCTCTTCATTGAGTTTCGAGTGCAAGGAGTGCACATTATCCGCAATGCGGACGTTGAGAGAGGTGAGTTGACATCAGGAAGGCTCAGGAGAGATACCGTTGAACCTTCACTCGCATAAGTGCAAGGAGTGCACAGGAATAACTTTGTGTTGAGTTCATAGAGAGATAGAGTCATTGAGAACTCTGTAGATCTCTTCTAGGCGGGCATGGAGCAGGTGTAAGTGTGCACAAAGGGAGGTCTTTGTCGAGTTTAGGGAGAAGAGTATAAGAGGAATATACTCACGGAGTTTTTCAACACTCTGTAAGGAGGATATCAACAACTTGTGCATTAAGTAGAAGGTTTCTAGGAGGGCACAAAGTTTTCCTTTGAAAGGAAACATAAGGGTCGAGACCCTTTGGAGACTGAGTAAATCAAAATCTCATAAGAGATAATGAAAGGAGGGCATAGGAGATGAACTTGTTTCAAGTTCTAAATATCATAAGAGATAACCCTTTCAAAATTTAAGGCAAGACCCAAGACAGTCGGGTTCTCAGGAGAAATTGCAAAGGCCGAAGCCTTTGTACACTGACAAAATATTCCAAGTCAGAAGAAGTCAATAGCTTAGGAGGAGGAGCGACAACAACTGTCAGATCGGTTGTTGAAACGTGTGTGGACTGTTAGATCTACATCCAACGAAAAAAGGAAGCACAAAAGAGAGGAACAAATCCCACTCGTTGGATCTGAGTGCCAAGGACCAACAACCATTGGATCCAGAGGTAAGTGCACGAGATTTAACCAGTGTGTGCACAGGGGAGTGGAGTTGTCAAAGTACTGAAGTCCTGAAGTGATCAGGGAACATCGATCATCGAGGAGGACAGGTGGCTTAAGATCCACAACTTTGAAAGTTTGTGGACAAGGAGGATGAGAAAAAACCGAAGAAAATCTTGGTTGTTTATCACTTGGAGGGGTACATGTCAAGAGGTTGTGCATTTCGGTTAAAAGAACTATGGGAGAAATGGGTGCATAAGAGTTTGAGACTCCTGAAGCCCGAAGAGCTTAAGAGCCGAAGTCCAAAGATTCGAAGCGCCAAAGTGCCGAAGAGCCAAAGCACCAAAGAGCCCAACAGTCAAAGAGCCGAAGAGCTGAAGCGCTAAAGAGCCGAAGAGCCGAAGAGGTCAAGGAGCCAAAGAAGGAATCTAGACCCTTAGATCCAGAAGGGTACGTAGCAACAGATCCTAAACTCTGTGTGAAAGTAATCTGAGATAAAAGTGAAGAAGAAGTTTAAGATTTGAGATCACCGAAGCTCGAACAACCGAAGTAGCTAGGAGCCGTTGATCTGGGTTGGACAACTGTCACCATATTGTGAACTTCGGAGGATCATACTCCAGGGTTTCTGAGAAGTTGTTTTTTGGAATATCCTGAAGCGCTAAAGATGAATAATTTGGGGCCGAAGATCCTAAGGAAGTAACGTGGATTGTTGATCTACGAGGAGACACGTGGAGCATGGAGATTGACTCTATTGGAAAACCATTGGATCAGGGAGGACAAATGTTAGTGGATCCGACACTCTGAAAGGATTCACTCTAGATATTTGTGGTTGTCGAGGGTTGAAATCTCTGAAGGCATAATTCTCGAAGCAGACGATAGCCGGTGATTTTAAAGTGGACGCGTGGCACCAGATCTAGAACTCTGGGTACAGAGCAATCCAGAGGAAAGAAGAGGGTGAAAGCACCGAAGTCCCAAAGGAGATCTCAATCGTTGGTCGAGGAGGAAGCTGAAGGACCGTTGAGCTAGTTGAGGAGGAAAAATTCCTGAAGCAGAAGCAGAGATGTTGATTTACAAGGACGTGTGGTAGACGATCTATCATTTCAGAGAAAACTCTTTGGAAGAAAAGAAAAGTTTGAGAACTAAAACTCTCGAAGGCTGGACTCACGGAGGGAATCATAGCCGCACATATGAAGTGATAGGTATCAACAGATATTCCACTCTGGAAGGTAGCTACTGAGGAGGAAGTGAGAGTTGAGAGTTGAAATTCCCGAAGGCCAGAAAGCCGAAGTTAGCTATAGCCGTTGATTTGGAAGGGAGCTACGTGTCGAAAGATCATGGAGATCTGGGATTAAGTGTGGAAGGAGGAAATAAGGAAGGAAAGGGAGGATGGATAGAAGCTATTGATCATGGATCATCACTAAGGGATTGAATATCGACGGGCGTGCTTAATTGCGGGTCCAGAATATGCTCGGGTCTTAATTTTTCTTGAGTGGTCCGCAATTAAAACCACAGTATCGACAAAAGGCATACATGGTGCTTTGTAGTGAATTGTGGGGTGAAAAGTGGGTTGGCCTAAAACCACCCTTGGATGCGCCCATAGTCACACATTTGTGCAAGGACATAGCCCAGGGCCATGCGAATGAAGGGGTTGTTGAAAAAGGAGCTAGTGCCTGAAATTCGATGTTTTAGAAGCACGCGGGAAGAGCTTGTGGGTCTGTTAGGACCTGCAGAAAGAAGGAAAAATGACCTATGTATAATTCATTTGGGCTCAATCAAGAGCCCGAAGAGTCAATCCGAATAAGAGTTTAGAAAGATCCTAGACCAGGAGGTCATAGAACCCCAAGAGGGGAGGGGGGTTGCATTAGAGAAACTAAAAAAAATTACTCTAGATGCAGACGAAGATGAAGCTATTTTTGAACCTACATTTCAAGAGTTTTCTTTTGAATTCAATGAAGAAAACCTTTCTATAATGAAACAACATATATTAAATCCACTTCCACTGATTTCAAAGCAACAAGTTCAAAATCGTCTTTCCAATCTCATCATTAGAACTTGGGAAGAAATCAGATACAAGAAGAGTAGAAAAGGACTAGGATATGACAAGGAAGTTACCTTTCATATTCCCAATTATTCTAGACCAATACAGTTCCAAAGTGATGGATTCCTTCAAGAAGTTTCAACTTTTCATGTTCTAATTCAACATTAGAATTATAAGTGATAACATTGTAATCGAGTTGGTCACATGGATTGATCTCCATCCTTTCCAACATTGTGGAAAGCATAACCATTCTTCAGACATATGTGAATCTTGCAAGATTGAATATTCACTATGATTGGATTGATCCTTGGCAGTGGTCATCAACAACCAAGAGATTATATAAGTCTTCTCATAGAATTCAATATTAAGTAAATACCAATCTTGTAGCACATAACGTTTTTTTACCTCACATAAGTGGTCCCCTTATGGTGTAGCTTTCAAGCATGGCCCTCACGGGATGAGATAACATGTGGTTTTTTCCACATACCCACTTCATGTTGTACACAAATGGAATAAGTATTATACTCTCTTAATCCTAGAAGAGGGAGTACAATGATGTAACTCTTATTTACCTTAAGGGGGGGAGTTCAAAAATCAAATGAAGATGGTTCGTGAAACCACTTATGGTCTCTCCTTTCAACTGACAAAGTGGGGAATTGATGATGGAATTGAAGATGTTTTTCAAACCAAAAGTTTCGACAACAAATATGCCATATGAGCATCAAATTTTCGAGATTGGCAACTGCAGTTTATAGATAACATAATTTGGTAGGATTATGGTTCAATGATCTACAATTCAATCATACACATGATACATTGGGATTTTTTTTGGACACCTAAAAGTCTCAAAATTGGTTAGTGGTCATCCAAAAACCATTAGATACATGGTATCAATTGGTCAGTGGTTATCCCAAACCACAAATTCAGAGAGCACTTTAGTGATACACTGATAGTAGAGTGGTGATACTACATGTTCACCAATTAGAAGAAGACATTAGATTAATCTAAGCTCAAATACTTGGAAAAATGATCAAATTGTCAAGAAATCAGGAAATGCTCAGATATTCCAGTTGTTCACTTCCATATCTCATCTCTCTTCCAATTCATTTCAGATGAGCCATTCAACATCCAGATTGGTGGTTTTTCAGATAGTTCTTCATTGAAGATCCACTTGAATCATATTCCAATCAATTACATGCTTAGGATTATGAACATAAATTTTAATCAAATATACATGGAATACATTATGAATTCACATGGATGTAGATAGTGCAATCGTGTATGCAACATGATCGATCCTTTCTAGGATCTTAAATGGTGCAAAATATCTTGTTGGTAATTTAGTATAGTTTCCCAACTTCAGGGAACTTCTCCTGGACTTCAATTTTAAGAACACGTGGTCACCCACTTTAAAATCTATGTGTGTTATTATTTCATCTGCATAAATTTTATTCCTATCCTAAGAAACATTTAAATTTTTCTTTATTTTCACAATCTTCTCTTCCATGTTCTTGAGTAACTCTAGCCCAACCATTTCTCTATTTTCTAGATTATCCCAACTCATTGGCATGTTGCACTTTCTACCATATAATTATTCAAATGGGATCATATTTAAGGATTATTGATACCTATTATTATAACCAAACTCAACTAAATGTAGATAATCTTCTCATTTTGATTGTTTATCCATCACTGTTATAGCAAGATTTGCCTCACCCTATGAAAACTTGCATAGAGGGCCTGTTTTCATTTCCCTATGTAGACTTGAAGTCCCTTTTTGTAATATAACAGATATAAAATGTATGCAGAACAGAAATAAAATGATAGAAATGGTGGAATAACAACAATATAACCAGAACATTCACCACAATAGCACTGAAATGATAAGAGAATAATAAAATAAATAACACTTTGAATCTGAAAGCAATGTTCACAGGCCTCTTCAAGGGGCAAACCTCTAGTTGAGTAGAGCTCTATTAAAATAATATCCAAGCTAGGGTTCTTATACCCTCGGCTCCTATTTATACTAAAAAGAAGCATGTAGAGGAAGATCCTTCTAGAAGCAGAAGCTTCTATTAGGTCTTCTTACATTCACCTTATTCTATTTTATTGAAAGGCCTTATTAATATTGACCTTTATTACATCCAAAAATATTGTTCTACCTATGTGTGGGTTAGGACCCCAACATGTCTGCCCACTTAAAAACAACCTTGTCCTCAAGGCTTGAGATGAGGAAATTGTTGCAGAATGGTAGTTGGTTCCCAAGTGGCATCTGCTAGAGTTATATCTTTCCCTTGGAATAACACTTCCTTGATGGTTCTCTGATGTAGGTGACACTCATGCTGGTCCAAAAATGCTTCTGGATGTAGCCAAATGGATCCTTCTTCAGCTAACTCTGGAAGGTTGGTTTGAATTTGAAACTTAGCTCCAATCACCTTCTTTAAGCATGAAACATGAAAAACAAGATGTAGCTTCGAATGGCTAGGAAAAGCTAATTGATAGGCTACTTGTCCCACATGCTTGAGAATGGTATAAGGACCATAAAATTTTGGCGCTAGCTTCTGACAATGCTCGACCTTGAGGGAATTTTTCTTGTAAGGTTGCAGTCAAAGAAACACTTGATCTCCTTCTGCAAATTGACGTTTAGAGCGACCTTGATATGATTGTTGCTTCATGCAATTCCATGTCATGACCAAATTCTCTTTGAGGGTACGAAGAATAGCCTCTCAAGCTATAAGTGTCAGGTCAACCGCTTGGACCTTCGAGGCACCCGGTAAGTATGAGAGAACTGAAGGGGGCTTCTTTCCATATACTACTTCAAAATAAGTCATGCATATAACTATATGGTATGAAGTGTTGTACCACCATTCAGCTAGGGGTAACCATTGCGCACATTGATTTTGCTTTTTCGAGGAAAAACACCTCAAATATGTTTCCAAACACTTGTTGACAACTTCCATTTGGCCATCGGTCTGGGGATGATAAGTTGTGATGAGATGCAATTCGGTGCCTTTTATCTTGAACAATTCTTGCCAAAAATTACTTGTGAAAGTTGGGTCGCAATAAAAAACAATAGAGTGCGGCATGCCATGAAGCTTGAAGACTCAATCCATGAAAATTTGAGCCATTGTGGATGCTCTAAATGGGTGTCGAAGGGCACAAAAATGAGCATACTTGGAAAGGCGATCAACAACCACCATGATGACTGATTTATTTCCTGATTTGGGTAAGCCAATAATAAAATCCATAGAGATATCCTTCCAAATAGCAGGTGGAATCGGGAGCGGTTGTAGTGTGCCCAGAGAAATGACTGTTTCTCCCTTGTTGCATTGACACACATCACATTCAATGACAAAATTATGAATCTCTTGTTTCATACCATCCCATAAAAGGAATGTTTGACCCTGTCATAGGTTTTGGTGAACCCAGAGTGCCTTGCTATGGGTGTAGCATGAATCTCAGAAAGTACCGTGGATTTAAGATTTGATTGTTTACTTAAATACAAATGGCCTTTGTATCGAAGTTCATCATGGAGCCAAGAATACCATGAGGAAGCTAAAGCATTGGACTGCAATTGTTGGATTAGCTACGAACTTTTGGGATCTTGTAGCCATTGCTGGCGAATGGCTTGGAGTCAATCTGGGACAATGAATGAAAGAGAAAAAAGGGATCCTTCATATCCATATTTGTGGGAAAGTGAATCTGTAACCACATTGTCTTTTCCTTTCTTGTAAATGATCTCATAATCATATCCAAAGAGCTTAGTCACCCTTTTTTGTTGTTCTGGGGAGGACATGTGTTGTTCTAGAAAATACTTGAGGCTTTGATGGTATGTCTTAATTTGGAAACGTTGCCCCAATAGATAAGGGCGCCACAGATCAACGACATGCAGAATAACCAACATTTCCTTTTCATAGATGGATTTGTCCAGATTTATTTTAGATAGTTGCTTGCTGTTAAAGGCCAAAGGTCAACCCTATTGCACAAGGACAACACCAATTCCTTTCCATGAGGCATCACATTCCAACACAAAGGTCTTTGTGAAATCGGGAAGGGAGAGGACTGGAGTGGTGCACATGGCTATCTTCAAGGTTTGAAATGCTTGAGCAGTGGCTGGAGTCCAAGTGAAAGAGTTCCTTTTGAGGAGAGCAGTGAGAGGTGCTGCAATCTTCCCATGATTCTTAAAAACTTGCGATAATACCTTGTTAAGCCCAGAAATCCACGCAAGCTCTTAAGAGTCTTTGGGTGAGGCCAGTCTTGCATAGCTTCAATCTTTTTAGGATCCACCCTGACACCATCCTTGCCAACCAGATGACCCAAGTATTCTACTTCTAAGGCGCCAAAATCACATTTAGACTGTTTCAAGAAAAGTTGGTGCTGAGAGAGTAGATGGAGAACTCGATCCACATGAGCAAGATAGTCTATCTAGGTTTTGCTATAGATGAGGATACCATCAAATAAAACTGAGACAAAATGGCGGAGAAAAGGATGAAACACATGATTCATGAGGCTTTGGAATGTGGAGGGGGCATTAAACAAGCCAAAGGGCATGACCAAAAAATCATAGTGGCCCTCATGAGTTCTAAAGGAAGTCTTGGGAATGTCTGCCTCTTTCATATGTATCTGGTGGTAGCCCAAACAAAGAACCAATTTACTGAAGAATTGGGCGCCACTCAATTCATCCAGGAGGTCATCAATGTTAGGAATGGTGAATTTGTCTTTGATGGTAAGTTTTTTGAGGGCACAAAAGTCAGGACACATTCACCAAGAACCTTCTTTCTTCAGGACCATGACCATAGGAGAAGAGTAGGGGCTCATACTAGGGTGGATAATGCCTGCATTAAGGAGTTCCTGGACCATTTTCTCAATTTCATTTTTTTGTGAAAAGGGGTGACGATACAGACGGATATTGGGAGGAAGGCTTCCGGGTAAAAGGGGAATAGAATGATCATGAACACCACGGGAAGGAGGGAGTCCTTGGGGAGTGGAAAATACCAATTGATGTTTAGAAAGGATGTCTTGGAGGTCTTGTGGGACCGATGGTGTCTCTGTTGCTTGTATGGAATGGAGTTGGGCGATAACACCAGAATGACCTTTTTTGAGCAGCTTTTCCATTAGATGGGAACTAATGATCTCAGGTGAACCGACAGTGATGCCTTGGAACTTATATTGGTGGCCCTTCTGGTCGAATTGCATGGTTAAGTCTTTAAAATCCATGAGAATGGGACCCAAAGTCCTTAGCCAGTCTGCACCCAACACAATGTCACAACCTCCCATGTCGATCACAAACATATGGGATTTCAGGTGGTATTCACCAATTTGGAGACACACATTTTCACAATGCCCTCCACATTTCATGGAACCACAATTGGAAATCATGATTTGGAAATTATTGACGGCATGGATGTAGCAATGAGTTTCTTGGGAAATGCAGTGATGAATAAAATTATGGGTGCTACCACTATCAACCAGAATGATGACCTTCTGATGCTTGATGTAACTAATTAGCTTAAGGGTTTGGGGAGCAGAGAAGCCATTGAGAGCATTGAGGGAAATGACCGCTTCTACCTTGGGAAGGTCTGAGGGAGGGGTTATGTCAGTGTATTAAGGTGACTCAAACACAAGGAGAGTTTCTACATCCTCTTTTGAAATATCCTTGGAGATGGCCATAAAAATATTTTGTTCTTTACAATTGTGGCCCGAGAAATATTTGTCATCACAGTTATAACAAAGGCCTTTGAGTTGGCGTTCAACCATTTCAGCCTTGGTCAATTTTTGGATCTTTAGTGGAGCAGAGGGAGTAGTGGGATTTATTGGTTTAGGGCGAGGGATAAAGGAGGGTTTTTAGTTTTGAGAGGATACAACCTTTTGTGCTTCTTTATCTCTTTTAGTAGCCTCCACGCAACTCTGAGGCTAAGCCATGAGGACATGGGCCTGAATCCCATCCTTGAGGCCACTGATAAAACACTCTCGAAAAAAGGAATAAGACATGCCCTTTGTTGTAAAAGCCATGTGCTCAAAGGAAACTATAAAGTATTCCACTGTTCCTAATTGTTTCAACTTTTTCAAATGGCCCAAATGGTTGGTGTCAGTTTCAAAGCATTCATAAAGCTCTACCACAAAGTGTGTCCAAGAAATATAACCTTGACGAGAAGTTTTTCTCCATTGCCACTATTTCCACCATTCTTGATCTAGATGGAGAACACCATACCTTGGCCAAGTCATCTGTAATGCCGTATAAATAGAAATAATGTTCCATTTGGGTTACCCAACCAGTGGGGTCTGAGCATCAAATTTGGTCACAATTACCCATAGAAGGTGTAGGTCACCTTGAAAGTGATGGTTCTGAAATTTATGGGAATGAGAGGAATTCTCACCTTCAGGATGTGGAGGTGAGGAAGAGGAAGGGTTATTTGTAGGGATATACAGTTTGGTGCAGAGTGCCGAAAAGATTGATTCAAGCTGGGTGGTGAGGTCTTGTTTGATTTTCTCCATTGAGGAATGCATGGTTGTATTGATGGCGACAACATTGGCACTGAGTTGTTTCACTTCTTGTTGGGTTTCGATGAGACCAGATTGCAAGGTGTTGAAGTGAGCTTCCAAGTCTTAGCTACGGGTATGGGCCATGAGGATATGGGGACTGAAAAGGGGCAAGCAGGGTCAAATTTTTTTCCAAAAAATGACATGGATGAATGTGATAAGGGCAAAGATATGAATCCAATGGAATAGGTCTCAAGTAATGGTGAAAAAATTTCCAGACTTTTTTTTTTACACCTGTGGAGTTATACTCCGGTCTGAAGAATAATGTAGAGAGGAAATGCCCAAATGCTTAACCAGAAATAAATGTGTATTAAATTGGCAACCCGATCACAGTTGCATGACAATAGATCTTGTCTGTTTTGATTTGTTTATGTTTCTATCCCCAACGGTTAGGTATTCAAGGGTTCTATAGACAAGGGTTTTCCCTATGCTATAGCTCTCTAATATACGTGTGGGGTCCAACAGTAGTACTCGACCCAATATCTCAGGGCACTAACTAAGGATTATAGACTGTACCCTTAGCTGTACTACTTGACTACCCAGGTACTAGAGAGTATCTTCCCAAGTGTTGTTCTCAGTGACACTATCGTAGTCATGCGACCGATCAGTTTATCTAAAGAGGGATTTAGGTAATCTAGGTCGATCCGTACACAGGTGTTGTCTAATGTTCTACCACTCGAAGGGGTAACAACAGGGGTTACAAGGGTGACCAATAGATGTGCGCTTAAGTACCACTTGTATTTTCTGCATGTATGAATCCCTCAATCGTGGGTTTATCTGTGTAACAACAAATCTCTGTGGCTTAATTAAGACGCTGAAATACGTCTCTACCCTAAAAAAAAAAATTAACACACACTTTCTGCCGAGGAAAGTGCTCTGATACCACTTGTAATATACCAGATATAAAATGTATGCAGAACAGAAATAAAATGCTAGAAATGGCAGAATAACAACAATATAACTAGAACATTCACCACAATAGCACTAAAATGATAAGAGAATAATAACAAAAATAACACTTCGAATCTAAAAGCAATGTTCACGGGCCTCTTCGAGGGGGCAACCTCCAGTTGAGCAGAGCTCTATTACAATAATATCCAAGCTAGGGTTCTCATACCCTCGACTCCTATTTATACTAAAATGAAGCATCTAAAGGAAGATCCTTTTAGAAGCGAAAGCTTCTATTAGGTCTTCTTACATCCGCCTTATTCTATTTTATTGAAAGGCCTTATTAATATTGACCTTTATTACATCCTAATATATTGTTTTACCTATGTGCGGGTTAGGACCCTAACACTTTTTGAAAATCCTAGAGATTAAAACATGATTTTTCCACATATACACACCCTGCCTATATTACAACATGCATATACAGAGGTTGCACCACTATATCCTGCATACATCGATGTTTGTGCCCAAAATTAAAAAAATGGTGTCGAATTTCCATGTCACATCACGTGATCAATGATATTTGGCCTTCCATTTACTGGAAACGTTCTGAATCGACCATTCAGTTCCACTTGAAGGCTACAAATGAGAAAAATATGAGCTATGGAAAAGAAGAGAAGAATTCAACTTTGAGAGAAAATTTAATCTGGAGAAATTATTCACTTCACATTGAGTCTGCATCCCTTTGTCCTTTAAGTCTGAACACATTGTTCAGCCCCCAAGCTCTTCTCTTATTGATTGAGAACCTCATTGTCTCTCTTATATGAGCTTTCCTTTGGTGGAGGATTGAATTGGTGGAGGCCCAGCTGGAAGGAACTTCGTTTATCGGTTCCGAACCGTGCTGACATAGAATTTTGTAACTCATTCACTTTTGTTGATTATATCTTAATAGAAATACTCTTTTCTCATCCAATTAATATCTTGCGAATATTTGAATTTTTATTCCATGGGCATATTTGTTATGAATATTGATGGATTATTTTATTGAATGTGCTAACATCATATATTATCACCATATGCTTATGTTTCTTGGTTGTTCAGGACTAGTTGCAAGTATATTTCTTTGGGTGAAGTGCTCAATGGTGGACTTCATCGAATGTCTGGATGAGGTAGGCCTTTTATCTTGTCTTGCTAGCATATTTGTTTATATAACATAATTGATATTAGAGTTGATTTTTGCATTCATTTCCATCTATTGTGGTTTACCCCTAACCATAGAGAGATTTTCCTCGTAACAAAATTGGTGACCATACTGGGAAAACATCTTTTTTTTCGGGGTTTGGAGTGTTTTTCTCCTTAGATTGCTCTGATTTATATTGAGTTTATTGTCGTATGATTTCTTGACAGCCTTTGTTCACTCTGAGTCTGAGTTTCTTATCCTTCTCCTTATCCTGGCTGTGTTTTGACACATATAGGTAGGTTTTTGCTTGACAGTAGCATGCATACGCATGCTGTACTTCTGCAAGATGTGTACATACGTGCTTTTCCCTTGAACTATCACGCACATCACCCTTTTTTTCTTGGTTTCTTGGTTTGATGGTTGATGGGTAGGTTTTGATTATTGCTAAGTCTTCTTGGATCTCTTTGGTTACTCTTAAGTGTCTGTGGAATGACATGAAACTTGTCTTTGATTGAATTTTTGGGCGGTACCTTTCTCATCATATTTTTCATTTGAATGTCATTGCATATTGGGCTGGGTGTTTTTCTCCTTGATATCCTACTTGGGTTGTCTCTGTCTATACACAGTGGAGTATTTATATCAAGCTGTTGTTTAGTCCTTGCATTTTCATTCTCTTATATTGAAAATGCAAAAATATTAGGCATTTTACATTGATTGGAATTTTTTATATTTTGAGTCTTTATCATTAATCTTAGTTCATGTAAAGAAAGGTTGCATTTTTATTTAGAATTGTAGAATTGAATTGAGAATTTCATTTTGAAAAGCATATCATTCATTGGAAATTGAAGTTAGGACTTTGCATTGTATTCATATTCATTTATTTTACTTGATGATTCATAACATCACTAGTTTCATGACCGCGAATTTTGAGTAAGCAAGGCCATTAAAAGTAACTCTATAATTTAAAATTGATTAGTAACGATTTTATTTTTCTAGGGTGCACAAAATACCTTAGGGTTTAGAGCCTTGGAATAGGATTTTTTGAGTAAACTTATCCAAGGCTATTAAATCAACATATGT
>ML798381.1:0-48916 GCA_009831015.1 Picea engelmannii | reverse complement strand
TGTTATCAGTCTGAGGTATGGAGTTTAATGAACAAATTTTCTTCTTTTAATATAAATTCCATTCCTAGATCAAATAATACTGAAGCAGATCTACTAGCTAATGTTGCTTCTAAACTTCTTCCTGCAGAAGGCTTATCCCCAAATGCATTCTCCGTGGAGCTATTGTTTCGACCATCTATTCCAAACAATATCACGAACTGGAGAGTATTTGATGATGATCAGCAGATCATTAACTTTCTGCACATGGAAGAAACCTTCCAAGACGCTGTGATAGATGAACAAACGGATGATGACAATTTGCATGACTTTACAGTAATACCTAATCCGAAATCTCCTGAAGCTCTATGGGACATGGTAAATTCCTTACCCAAATCTGTTGTTAGACTAGAAAAAATTTATGATTTTGAAGATAAATTTAAAAAGACGGTCAATTGCAAAACCAACAGTTCCTCATTGTCTTATGAAAAAGTCAATTTAGGTACTAGTGAAAATCCTCAGTGTATCAACTTAGGCTTGGGATGTTCTAGACAAGAAAAAGCTGCTTTTGTTAAATTATTTAAAGAGTTCAARGATGTCTTTKCTTGGACTTAMGATGATCTTAAGACATTCGATCCTAATATTATACAGCATGTCATCCCAATGAAGCCTCAAACCTTGCCTTTCCAACAGAAGCTGAGGAAAATGCATCCTAAGCTAGAACCGACCGTACAAAAAGAATTGAATAAAATCCTAAGTGCTAAAATAATTTTTCCTATTAGACACACTCAATGGGTATCCAACCTCGTCCCAGTGCGGAAGAAAAACGGGGAAATTCGACTTTGTGTCGATTTCCGAAACCTCAACAAAGCGTCTGACAAAGATAATTATCCTGTCCCTCCCATGGAACAGATACTGCAACAAGTATCTGGTTTCGAGAAGCTATATTTACTATATGGTTTCTCTGGATACAACCAAGTCTTGATGTCTCCGTCAGACCAATTAAAAACTACCTTCCGTACCCCATGGGGCACTTATGCTTATCGCAAAATGCCTTTCGGATTGATTAATGCTGGTGCTACCTTTCATAGAGCAATGGATATTTGTTTCTGAGGCTTAATCAATCACTCTGTAGTAGTCTACTTAGATGATGTAACCATTTATTCTAAAAACAAAAACGATCATCTAGCTCACTTACGAGCCGTTCTGCTACGATGTCGTAAATTCGGCATCTCCTTGAATCCCAAGAAGTCCATCTTTGTAGTAGAATAGGGTAAATTACTAGGATTCATTGTGTCTAGCAATGGAATGATTATTGACCCCGAGAGGACCCAAGTCATCGCTAAGCTTCCCCCACCTACCTCCAAAAAATCCATGCAGTCCTTCCTAGGCCAGATTAATTTCGTGAGAAGATTTGTCCCCAGTTTCTCCGAAATGGTCAGACCTCTCCAGAACCTTATTAAGAAGGACACCCAATATCACTAGGGACCCACTGAAAACCAAGATTTTAATGATATAAAGAAGGATATAATTGATGTTCCATCTCTCATGAGCCATGATTTCTCTCAAGACTTTACACTCTATACTTTTGCCTCTGATCGTTCCTATGTCGCGGTCCTAACTCAGAAGAATGCCGAGAACAATGAAGTACCCATCGCCTTTATGAGCTCTGCTTTCAAAGGTGCTGAACTTAACTACCCAGCGGTCGATCGACAAGCCTACACTGTCTTCAAGGTAGTTAAGCATTTCCGGTCTTATCTTTTGAAGTCAAGGACCAAGGTCATTGTCCCCTACCCTGCCGTTAGGAACTTGTTAGTGCAAAAGGAGTTAGGAGAGAAAAGAGCCAACTGGGTCACCTCCTTGCAGGAGTATGACTTAGAAATCACTCCAGCCCAAATCGTGAGAGGCCAAGGGTTGTGTAAGTTGGTAGTTGATTCAGAAACTAAACACCAAGAAGATAATGATATGTCGGACCTAGAACATCACGATCAGAGTTTGATTTGTTGTACACAAAACCTCGTATGTCCTTGGTATAACGATATTAGATTTTATCTTGAACATGGATCAACACCCCGTCACCTTGTCCCTACCAAGAGAAGAGCTTTGAGACTAAGATCTGCCTCCTTTCATCTAGTTAATGGTATACTGTTTCATCATAATTTTGACAGCGTACTGATGCGTTGTCTTGAAAAAGACGAAGCAGAAAGAGTCTTGCTTGAGTTGCATGCAGGAGAAGCTGGTGGTCACTTCGGTGGCGATACCACTGCTCATAAATTCTTAAGAGCCAGTTATTACTGGTCAACACTTTTTAGAGATGCCCACGCCTTGTGCCGTAAATGTATCATTTGTCAGAAAGCGTCAGGGCGATTGCAAAAACCATCCTTTCCCTTGCAGCCCGTTACAGTCGATTCTCCTTTCCAGCAATGGGGCCTTGATATCATTGGTCCTATTAACCCTCCATCCTCACAACAACAAAAATACATTGTGACAGCCACTGATTACTTTACTCGATGGTCTGAAGCCGCCGCGCTAAGAACTGTTAACACAAATCAGGCGATCGCCTTTCTAAACTCGCATATCATCACCCGTTTTGGTATCCCTGATTGTCTAGTCTTTGATAACGCTTCATACTTTTCCTCTCTTGAGATGAGTGAGTTTGCCTTAGAAAAAGGAATAAAACTGAAGTACTCCGCTAGTTATTACCCTCAAGGAAACGACTTAGCAGAATCAACAAACAAGAACGTGATCAAAATTATCAAGAGAACCGTGGCTGAAAATCACAAGAACTGGCACAATGCACTGCTGAATGCACTGTGGGCCGATAGGGTAACACCCAAAGCCGCTATAGGTAATTTCCCCTTTTTTCTCGTTTATGGCAGAGAAGCCATTTTGCCTCATGTTCTTCTTCCTTCGCTCCAATTATCACAAAAAGTTCAAGAAGAAGAATGTCCCCCTTTAGAAAGTCGTATTAACGCTTTGATGAAGTTAGAAGAAGTAAGAACCCAAGCCAAGCGTAAACTAGATCAACATCAACAATTGATTAAAATCTGGTTCGGTTCTAATTCTACTTCTGATAGAAATTTTGAAGTAGGCGATCTCGTCTTAAAGTGGGACAAACCACACGAAGGGAAGGGTGAACACACTAAATTTCAAAATTTGTGGATTGGGCCATTTTTGATTGCTGAAAAGTTGGGTCCTAGTTCCTTTCGTTTGCAGAATCTTGAAGGGCAGCTTGACACCTACCCGGTGAATGGCCAGGTCTTGAAAAGATATTTTGCCTGATTTCTATCCTTGTATATTATGTAAATATTTCCTTTTGTTTTTATTTTTTTTGCCTTTGTTTTCGTTTTTTATTTTGATTTGATTGATCAGTTTGGTGTGTTTTTGTGAAACATATGCATGCCTGTGCACTGAGCCATTCAGACAAAGACTATAAGGAAATTTCTTCGCCGAAATAACTTCTCGAAGGTTGTACAAACATCAGTGATATATATTTCTGAAAATGATATTGGAAAATGTTGTTTGAAAGAAGTTTACTAATTTCAATCTCTGAGTGAAGTTTGTCATGATCATCTTTATCTTTTTACGCTGTCCCTTTTCCGTAAAGGAATGACTCAAAAGGATGTCTCCCTGTCAAAGTAAGTTGTTTTAGAAATAAAACATTTCTGGAGCTAAATAAAGGACAGTATTTAAAAAAAAAAATCTGATGAGGTCTGAAAAATATGAGAAAATATCAAGATTTTTCAGCGTCACCCCACTCAGCTATCTATAAAAGAAAAACAAAATAAAAATATTAATAAGAGCTGTAGGAAGTGTTTGTAAACCCGCCGGGATACTGAACAGGTCTGCTGGCAGCGGGTAAATGAAAGCATGGCGCCAAGACAACTTCGTCGGGGTACTGAACAGGCCTGCTGGCAACGAAGCAATGTCGGGTAAATGAAAATCTGTAAAATTATAAGAAACCTCTTTTAAAAAGTCCTTTACTCTAATCTAGAACTTCTTGACAAGATAAAGACATCTGAGTGGGGTAAATGGAAACCCTGTCGAGGCTATGGACGCCTGCTGGCAGCAGTGGCCATGCCAACAGTATTGAAGATTTTATCATAAAAATCATGATTTGTTGATCTTAAGACTGATATTGGTTTGCGTTTTTAAAACATCGCTGAAAAAAGATAGTAAATGATGATGTTGGTATGATTTTCTGGTTGTTGTTTCAAGTCGAATTTTTCTTTGCTGTCCTGATCTAAATTTATTTCTTTTGACAGAGATAACTGATTCGCCCAGTATGTCGCCATTGTTGGTAGCCAATTATTTTTTTAAATTACCCTAAAAAGCTGCCTACACCTATTGTCTTCTAAACGACAAGTCATCGTCGCATTTTCCAACTAGACATTTATCTATTTCTTGCGACAATTGCAATTTGTTTTTGATTCAGTTTTCACAACTGAAAGTGTGAAAACCCCTCCATCATTATTTGGAATGTTATCATCTTCTCATCGATATTCTGGAAATCACCTACTCTTTGTTTGTTATTAAGTGGCTGGAGTGATCTTTTCAAACTATGTCCATTATACTTTGATTGCACAATTCGATTAAGAAGCCCTTGAGCATGCAAATCTACTCGTTACATTTGATTCTGTAAGGGTTATGATTGATTTTGGTTTTATATGCTATAATCCTTATTGTTTTGAGCTCTTGACTTATTGATTATATGATATCTTTTGTTGCAATGTTCTAAAAACTTTGAAATATAAACATTTGACTATGCAACAAATGCATTAAGTTTGATTTGATATGAAATGACAATGGTTTGAGTTTTACAAAGGCGCATTGATTAATCTTTTGGATTTTGATTTTATAGTTGAATCGTTGCTTGGTGCATTGTTTTGTGAGTTTGATTTTACATTGAACGATCATAGTTTCAAACTATACATTGGCACGATTGGATTAACATTGGTTTAACCATTTGTTTTTTATTTAATGATTAATACGATGGTGCGTTGGTTAATGTTGGATTTCATGTTGGATTGAACTATACACTTGGCGCATGAATATAACATGTGGTTTTGGTTCTACATTTGATTGATGGCACATTGATATGGTTATACACCGATTGGGGTTGGCCGATTAATTTGTTTTAAACGTTATGATTACTGATGGAACAGCGTTGTACCCAACCATTAATACACTGCATGGCGGTGATAATCCCACCACCTTCGCACGCATTACATTAATTCATTCCCCTTTGAGCGCTTGCAGCTATTAAGCCCTATCATTTTTCTCCTTTGTTTTGTATTGTTCAAACCAAACCCTACCATGAACAGAAGCCATGGCTCCTATCGTAAGGGCCCACCCCAACGGTTGCCAAGAACTGCTGATGTTTGATGGCGCTTGTAGCGACTTGGAGAAATTCAGGTGGCTCCCGTTCATTAGGAAATTCGATGGTTATAACCCTATCGTCGCTTGACAATTTGCGTTATCATTCGATGGCTGCCGAGCCAAAATTGGAGATGTGCAACTGAAGATTAATGAACAATTTCTTAGCTCGGCAACCAGTCTGCCTACTACAGGACAGAAGTGGTCTAAAAATTGTAAATTGGAAGATGTCCCATGGACATTGCTCTTCCAATCTCGAATGGTGAAACCCTGCGACAAAGGATGGCCTGCAAAAATGTTAAAACAATGCTGGCACGACCTGCTAATGATAATCAAGCAATTCATTACTTGTGAGGGCAGGTCCGGGTTCGTTTTCTTGTTTCACCTTCGTCTATTGATGGTTTTTATGGGTTTTGAACTCAATGTGCCTCACTATCTGCATAGAAGTCTGTTTAAGATGGCTAAAAGGTATAAACGCAGCCAAGCCGATACCAGTCTCTTCCATTTGGGGTTAATTAAAATGATTATGGTTTATGAGTTGGGGTTACTTCATGACAGTTGGGGTGACTTTCTCAGTCGTAATGGCGTTGAAGACTCAAACCCACCACAGGTTGATAAACTTGTGGTGAGCGAAAGCAAACCTATCCCCCCTGTGCCTTACAGTGTTTTGCTACCCAAACCTCTACCCGACCCACCTACGAACTTGCCCATGTCTATGACCAAACAAGTCGAAATTGCTAAGTCCACAGCCAAACAGCCTAAAGCTAAAGCTAATGCTAATTCTAAAGGCAAGAAAAATGCTCGGTTAATCTCTCGCATGGCGAGAAATAAAGTGAAACCCTCTGCCAATCCTGAGCCTATCGTGGTCAGTGAAGATTCCGATTCAGAGATTGAACGTTTTCTCGCAAACGAGTATCCTTACTCATAAGGCTTGTTTGACAAACTTCCTTATGACTTTGTCAAGAATTTACTACCTTGTCTGCGGGATGATCCTAATTTTCCGGGCATTGAACTACCTCGTGGAACCCTCGGTGACTCATCGAAACCCTCTGCTGCTCAATCAGTTGTTCCACCATGCAATCAGTGTGGTTTATGGTTGGATAGGTACTACCTAGACGTGTCGATGTTGCAATCCAGAATCCATGCCTTGGAAGACCAAGTGGCAAAACTCATCGGTCAGAACATTAAAGGGAAACCCACTGACAAGAAGCAGCGAACTACTGGTTCAATTCTGTTCAAAAATGTCGAGTCGGCTACAACAATTTTCAATTCGAAATTGACATAGCCTCAGCAACCACGCTGGTATAACTTTCACACATTTATATGGCGCATTCACAAACTCTGTGTACATTATTGACCTGCTCTGTTACATAAACATGCACTGTTGTATATGATTTGTTTTGATAAATCAAATTTTGTTATCGTTGAAGTTTTAGTTGGATTTGGTTTTGATTCTAGTAATCATATTCTGGATTTGATTGTTTTAAATTAGTTACAATTGAATGCTCTGTTTCATCTATTATAGGCAAGCCATTTTGCATTTCAAATTTTGAAACACAATCTATGTTTTGATTCAAAATTGGTTATGATGCACATAAACGATGGTTGTCTGTTACAATTTTATTGGAGTATGACTTTGATAAACCCAGATACGATTTGGATTATGTTTAAAAAAGGGTTTTGTTTTATATTTGCTAAATCATGAGTTGATACAAATCATAACAGTCATGTGAAGCCCAGCCAGTCAATTTGATGTGACCCGTTGATTAAATCTAACCTGTTCTATTTTGAACTGGAATGACAATGTATTTTCAGTTATGAATGGATTTGCGAAACAAAAATTGATCATGCCCAGGATGATGAATTTTTTCTATAATTAACCCAGACCCGATTTCATTTGATTGTTGCCTAGGTTACGGTTATCAATGCTATTCGATTTTGACTGTCTCACACCCAGCAATTGAAATCTATGGTGATTTTTGGTCATTCCTGTTACGCATATTTCGTTTTGATGTATATCATAACAGCTTTCCTGTATTTGATCAAAACAGAATGAATCTTATGCATAATCTACAGCTCGCCTATCTTTACTATTGATTGAAACGACATGAGTTTTATATATATTGTTACAGCTGTAACAAATCTCTTCAATTGATATCGATTATAATTATGATTTCGATTCTGATTGTATTTGATTACTATTTTGGTCGATTATGGTTGTTGATTACGATTACATCGTATCTCATGTGACTTGAATCAATGCTTAATTTTGTTTGATACAAAACAGGCCTGTCAAAAGTTTGACCATGTTTTATGGTGACTAAAAACAGAGCATTTCGTACTCTATTTTGATTGCATTTTTTTGATATCGTTTAATCTAGGTGATAATTTCACTTGAATTATTAGTAATTCGTTTTGATGATGAAAAGAAAATTAAATTGGATTTGATTTCTTTTAAGATTTTATTTTATTGCTAATTGATCTCGTTTGCTATTTTTGACTAGCTACAGAATCAGAAGATTCTGTAGCTAAGTCTATAGGATCAATTTTTTTTGTATTTTGTCACTCAAATATATTTCTAGTTTGATCTTTGTGTTCTATTGTAGGTAAATTCGAATTGCAATTGAGTTTATGAGCAGTTGGAGGATATCTTAAGGATTTCACCTGCATTTTTAGTTACTTAGTTTAAGAGATTTTGGGATCTTTTTCCTGATTATGTAAAACTGTTTGAGAATTATCCACAGGGATGTTTTACCCTGTGGAGAAACCTATATATACTTATGATTTTTGTAATAATGATCATCCTTAGTTGTGGGAGAACAAGGATATGGAATTCTGACACAGACTGGAGCAGAATTGATGTTTTTTCATAGCTTTTGCTTTTCAATATATCAACACTTTGTTTCAAGTTTTGTATATCACTTTGCTTATGGTTTACGACTACTTTAGCTATCTAAATCAAATGCAAATGATATAATTTTATTACTGTTATCCATATCTTGTCTCTTCCAAATAGATAAAAGACATAACAGTTGTTGATTCATTTTGTGAATGATAGCTTTGTCTTCTTCATAGATTGAATTGTTATATATAAGTTTTCTGCATAACAAGTTTCCCTTATTGCAGGAAGTTATAATCAGAAGATTGTTATGATTTTCCTTTATGTCTTGTTTGTCCTGTAAAACACTTCAAGAGGTAGCATACCTGATCGTTTACGAGAAGCTTAAGGACTAAACGGTGTGAATTTCTTCCGCCAATCAGCTTAGAAACAATCATACACAGGGCAGACTTGGAGCGTTTCCAGGTCGACTAGTACATTGTTTACTGTTTCGATTAAGTAGTTTAATTCAGATATAATCTTAGTTAGATTTATATTAGATTGTTTAATTTCAGTAATGTTTATGTCCTTTTCATAAATATAAAAAAAAAAATCAAAAAAGAGATCCTTGGCTGTCTTAAGGGCAGAAAACACATGAGTTTTGCAGGTTTTAATTAAATCTGTAGGGTGTTCATAGTGTACATTTGTGAATAAGAAATATTATAACTGATAATTAGATAGTTGATTTGAGTTATTATAAGAGTAATTTACAGTTTGTAGATAGAATAGTTAGAGTAGTTTGCATTTAATATATTAGTTCCTTTTCTTTGCTTTATTAGTTTCTAGTTTCCTTTATTTTAGTTAGTTAGTTTAGGTTATTTCATTAGTTGTATTTAATTATAGTTTAGTTTGTTTGATTTACTTTAGTTAGATTACTTAGCTCAGATCAATTCTCTCTTTGGCTTTCAAGAAGACCTTAGAGCGGCCAACGGAGCCGTTAAACTCATCAGGGTGGTCCATTCCAAACGGCTTGGGTTATTTAGACAACCCCAGACCGGTTCCACTCTCCCAGTTGACGGACGGTCAATTTCGCCCATCAACAGTGCCCAACATAATTGCATCTCCAACATCTCATTAAGTTATTGGACCTTCATGAATTTTTCTTTCCAGGACTCTTGCATTCCAATGCTTTGTGACCAAAGTTTTTACAAGAAAAGCAATAACCATTGAAGATGTTTCCATACTCGAGTCTATTGTGACATGAGAATTATTTCTTTTGATATGTTTCTTGTTTTTTATTTTTATAGCTTCCTCCTTTACAAAATTTCATGGTTTGTATTTGGTTTGTGATTGCACCTTTTCCTTTTGAGGAGGATAATCCTCTCTCATGTTTGTGAATGGTGTTCCACTTGTCACCTTATTCTTTCTTATTGTACCCAAGACCAGTTTTTTCATCAGTTGGTATTTGACTGTTCTTGATCTTATCTAGGGCTGATATGTTCTGAAATTTGACAGGTTGATAACTTCCAATTCCAACATGTGAAATGTTTCTTCCTTTTTAGTCAACTGGATCTTCAATTCTTCTTCTATTTCCTTAGCTTCTTCAATTTGAGTCTTTAGAATGATGACTATTTCTTCTGTCTCATCCAAGACTTTTGTGCATTTATTGGTTTTATCATATGCCTTCAACTCTTCTATTTCTTTTATTAGATCAACAACTTCATTCTTCAATCTTTTGATTTCTTCCTTGCTTTATAGTTGAATCCTTTTGAGTTTGATGACTTCCAATTGCAACTTGTTTCACGATTCTTCCTTTTTAGTCAATTGACTCTTCAGGGTTTCTTCACTTTTCTTAGCTTCACGTTGAGTCTTTACACTATTGACCATTTCTTTTGTTTCTTCTAATTCTTCTATGCATTTATTGAGTTCGACATATGTCTTCAACTCATTCATTTTTTTTGTTAGATCAACAACTTTATTCTTTAATCTATTGATCTTTTCTTCTTTGTCTTCTAGCTAGATCTTTTGTTCTTGCTCTTCATGGTTTTTAGATTGATCTAATTGTTGTAGTGGTAACATATCTTTCTTTCAAATTTTATTAATCATATCTTTCTTTCATATTTAATTTTTTTTAATCATATTTTAGTATTATTGATTTTGGAATGAATGTTATTTCAAATAACATGAGGTTTTAAGTCAACGTTCTTACCATACAAATGTAGTCTATCATCAAGAATTTCTTAATCAATTTCTATATATTAGAATATAAAATATTTTATATTTGGTATGATTCCCTATTTTTTCTTCAAATTAAATTAAATGGTCGTTATGATACATGGGTTTTCAAGTCAATGTTATTACCATACAAATGTAGTCTATCATCAAGAATTTCTTAATCAATTTCTATATATTAGAATATAAAATATTTTGTATTTAGTATGATTCCCTATTTATTTCTTCAAATTAAATGGTCGTTATGATACACGGATATGACTGAGACCCTAACATAAGACCCTGAAAAAAATTAGACATCATCAAAGACATCATCAAGTATTAAGATTATATATTCAAAAATAAATAAATTTATTATGATTCCATATTTTTCTCTTCAAATTAAATGGTCATTGAAATAGTCAATCATACATTTCTATGACTAAGAACCTAAAAAAAGTCAACCATGTTATTATACACATAGTTATTCTATTTTTTTCTTCAAATTAAATGGTTGGTGCATAAGACCCTAACAAAATTAGACATGATCAGAGACATAATCGAGTATTGAGATTATATATTCAAACACAAATAAATTTATTATGATTCCCTATTTTTCACTTTAAATTAAATTTTCATACATTGCTATGATTACGACCCTAACAAAATACTCAACCATGTTATTATACATATAATTATGAGTCCATAATACAATTATTTTATTTACATGTATAAGGGATGTTGTCTTCTCTACATAAATTTTAGTGACATATAAAGTATTTTTAGATTTGATGTGAAACTCCTACTACTAACTATGAAATTTTAAATTTTGCACGTAAAATAAAATATTATCTACACATTTATGTATTAGGGAATATAATAGATCTTTTTCCATGTATGTTGGGATCTAGGTGTGGCATACATCTTGCAATCTTTTAATAGAACAATTAAAGTAAATATTACTCTATCTCTCTCTTATTACAACTATACCTTTGTGTTAATACAATAGTAAAAAAATTCTTCACTTCATATCTACCTTTCACATTCAAATAATCATGTAGGAATCATCATAGCGGTAAATAAGTTAATAATACTTTAGACATCGGCCAAAATACAAGTTTGGAAAGTAATGCATTTGGGATAAAAAAAATTGATGCTCATTTGAAGTTTGTAATGTCGATTAAATGTCGAATACGAATTTCCTCCTCATTGAATAAACATAGAGAACTTAGGCTAATTAAAGCAGGTGCAATTGGTGGATTATCATATCCCTAATTATGTTGTGTTCCCAGAATTTACACCTGAGCACTATTCAAAATGGAGGGGGGACAAGATCAGGAGATTGAAGGCGTTTTGATCCTTATTCAAACCTAGCCTGATTAGTCTATGGCTTGGTTGTTGGCAGTGAATAGTGGATTGAATCGATTTTTTCGATCATTCAATGATTGATATATGGTCCTATGGAGCCTTCCTTCCTTTCGAGAGAGATTGGCTTTCACGCATAGCTGGACTTCCTTCCTTTTCAGATCTACATTTTTGGATGTATATTTGGTGGGGCCTTTTTGGTGTAGGTGGAGAGAAAATCTTTGGACCTTTGCTAAGTTTGTCAATTCTTTCCTTTCACTACTATGGAAGACACTGCATCTTTGGATATAATTGCAGATAGGAATTATGATGTTTCTTCCATTACAACCTTACTTGGGATAGACTCTTAACCCCATCTATTGTCACCCCATCTTCGAACCATATTTATTGGCATTGAAATGGGGCAGTGAGATGAATAAATTGGGATGTAGACCAAACCCCCTCCTACTATCTATCTATCTATCTACAGGGTCAAAAATATAACTAATTATAGTAGCAAAACCAATATAGGGTCTTCTCATTCATTCCAAGCATGGTTAGTTTATAATGCAATTCCCCTTCCTTTCTACTCATGTTATCTATAATCACACTTGTGGCATGCATGGGCATGCCATGTAGATTCCATGATTCTTTCCGGGGATCGATCACGTAGGAAGGAGGTTGATTCTACTAAATATGCTTCACCCACCCCTCAATATGCCTCTAAGATATAGATTGGATAACATATTTTAATAAGACAGAAGCACACTGGGACTATATATATATATATATATAATATTGCACACCTCAACTAATTAACTGAGGTCTATCCAAATAGTGTGCCAGAAGATCTATATATGGGTGAGATATTCACTCCATTCATGTGCACCAAAATCACCTGATATATCTTAGTGGGGTGTCTGAAAAACATGTTGTCCCATGGGGTGGGCATACCATGGCTCATATTTGATGCCAAATGGTTTCGAATTCACATCGATATGATGTTGAAAATACAAAGAAAGGGAAGTATAATTCAACAATACCTTATCCAACTATATGTCTCTTTTTTTAGGCAACATCATCCTCTAATTGACATGTAATCAAGTTATTCAAACTCAAGCCACACACATGTAATGAATCATCACACCCCTTCACAGACTTGGTTTCCCAGATAAATCCATGCACTCATCAATTTTTGTGTCCTTTGGGACTGATGGGCCCAACCTTTATGCGCCCATCATATCAGTGTGCCCTAGTCTCTTGGTTGCTTCATACTTGAGAAATCCTCATGGCACATTCTCTTTCCTAAGGTGTCCAGTTTCCCAACTTAGGTGTCGAAGAAACACCAAGTTACGTCTCCTTGAGGACGTGGTTGAGGGTATCCACACCCATATAGTCAAATAACTTACATCCTTCCAAACCTCAAGTCGTTATCATCCCTGACAACATCCAAAAAATATGTGATCTCAATGTCTCCACCCGAACTCATGCTCCCCATTGCAACTAAGTCTACCGGAAACCCCAAATTCTACTAAAGTAGAAAACCCAAGTTTCCCCTTAGATTTTTTTTCCTAAGGTTTTTCCTTTTTTATTAGTTATAATTAGTCATTATCCAGTCTCCTATAATTTAGGGGAGAATATTCCACCTGGAGAATATTCTCTTTCAGTTGACACTTCAGTTTGACTAGTTGAGTTGAGTTTAGATGCTGCATTGGTTTTGTCACCATGCAACATTGGGATCATCACCATGCTAATTCAAACTTGCCTTGGTATCATCACCAGAGTGGTGCATTAGCCTTGATTCCCTGATTTAACTCCTCACTACTCTCTTTTCAGTTAGTTAACTGAAGACTAGTTGATTAGTTAACTCAACTAGGTTGCAGTTCACTCCTGTAACTGCCTGAGAGACTAGACTAGGTGGCAGCTCACTCCCGTAACTGCCTGAGAGACTAGACTAGGTGGACTATCACTCCTGTAACTATTGGTGTGTGTCCAGATCACTCTAGACCACCACTATGGCGCATTGGTTATCCTCAAGTTGAAATCATTCAGTTATACAGAGTATATCATGTGTAAATTATTCATTATTCACAATGGTTAATGAGAATTCTTTTCTCTCCTTCTTCTTCTTTCTCCAATTCTCTCTACAAATGTATGTATTATTGTTTATCTAGATCGATTCTATGCAGGTTCAACACATTTACATGGTATCAGAGCCGACAGACTACTAAGCAAAATCTACACCAAAAAAGTTTCCAGGTACAAAAGATTGAAGACAGCGGAAAGATGGAATTCCAAAAGGAATTCATTGTTACACCTTACAACTATTTTGCATGGAAGGAGAAAATAGCCATACATATCTAATCCAGAGGGTTGTATAGGTTAACCATGAATACAGATATAGAGCCTACATCAGCCATAGAAAAATCCAAGTGCTTAAATGGCATGAATGAGGCACTCAAAACAATTTGCAGTCTTATTTCTCCCGATCTCCTTTTTCATATATCTTCTTGTAAGACTCCCAATGAAGCTTGGACCATCATGGAAGGGCTCTTTGGAAAACATGATGATATGAGGGAACACATGCTGGAGGTGGAGCTGCTCACATTGGATCCAAAAAGCTTCGAGAATATCCAATATTTCTTTACAAAATTCAAGGATTTACTGTCACAACTCAAAGCTTGAGGGGTTGATAAATCGAAGGGGGAAAAACAAATGGTTCTCACCAATCTCTCCAAGCTTGGTCCTGAATTCTCTGTATTCGTATATACCTTCCATACTATCATATTCACCTCTGGATCCACCTGGAATATGCCTTCTCTTGATGACTTTATCGAATCCTTGACATAATAGCAAACCAAGCTCATCAACATGGGTGCAATCAAAGGCCCAAGGGCACATGCACTCACTGTGCATGATGCCAGCCAAAAAATAAGAAATATAAATATAAATATAAGAGGAAAGATCATGCACATCCGAAGAAGGAAGGGTACACAAAACCCTTCACCGATGCCTCCGGATCCAAAGGAGAAAAGGAAAGAAAAGGAAAGAAATGCACGTACTATCACAAAGGATTCCATTCAGAATTTGCATGCATGAAAAACAAAATAGATATGATGTCTCAAATACTTCAACAAAACAACCTTGGAGATCACATCCCCGAGGGTTAAAAGAAGAAGAAGCCAGAAGATCCTAATTCCAAGAAAGGCAATTCTAGCCATGCCTTGATTGCCATCAATTCCTCTCCCGATGCTTGGATCGTTGATTTAGGATCATCACATCACATGGATGCATCAGAAGCATTCTATCTTATTTGGATGCATGAAAAGGTCCTCCTATTATGATGAGGGACAAATCTTTTTTCGAAGTCACTGACAAAGGAAGGATTGAACTCACCAATGAAAGTTTCGAGAATGTGCTGCATGTTCCCAAGCTTTCTGTCAACCTTCTCTCCATGTATAAGATGACAAATTCTGGCATCGAAAATAAAGTCATATTCACACCAAATGCAGTGGAAATATATGACATGCAAACCAACTCTAGGGTTGCTACCGGTGACGTAAATCATCAGTCTATATTGTATACATTTTCTGAATTCATTGAACCTGATTCTGCTTTACTGCTTACTCATGCTGACAAAAGTAGTAGAATATGGCATGAAAGGTTTGGACATTTGAATTTCAGATACATGCAACAACTTAGCAAGAACATATTATTTTATGGTCAAATAAACATCCATTTCTCCAAGGGAGTGTGTGAGGGATGTGTTCTCAGGAAACTCCCTCAAGAGAAATTCGACAAAGGAAAGTCTCAGTGAGCTTCTGCACCTTTAGATCTAATCCACAGTGACCTTATGGGTCCTTTTTTACATCCATCGATCAACAAAGAGAGGTTTGTTCTCATTTTTTTTGACATTTTCTCACATTTTACATGGATCTACTTTCTCAGGCAAGCATCCGAGGTCTTTCAACACCTCAAAGATTTCAAAGCCCTGGTTGAGACACAATTTGGAAAGAAGATAAAAGTTCTCTGAACTAATAACAGGGGAGAGTATCTAAATCATGAGATCCATAATATTTCCCATGAGGCAGGGATCCAGTTGTAGCACATAGTTCCCTATACTCCACAACAAAATGGAGTTGCCGAGCAGAAAAACCGATCTCTAAAGGAGATGGCATCTTGCAGGTTGCATGCGAAGTCACTACCATAGAGACTATGGGCCGAAGCACTTAACTGTGCAACATACATACAAAACATATCTCCCCATAGATCTATCAAGGATAAGACCCCCTATGAGGCTTGGAGAGGCCTCAAACCAGAAGTGACCCACTTTCGCATTTTCAGTTCACGTGCATGGGCCGGATTCCCTCTGAAAAGAGGAAGGCACTTGATCCACAAAGAACTGAGTGCATTTTTTTTGGATACCCTGATGGTGTGAAGGGATATCGGCTTATTGATCTTTCCCCATACTGGATCATCATTGAGTGTAGTGTCCAATTCAAGGAAAGTGTCTCGCATGTACCTCAATAGTCGCATGCAGACACCTTCACTCTTCCACTTGTCTGAGATGATGAGAATGCACATGCTAACTCTTCTTCAGACAAGAGTTCTGATTCAGAGGACTCAGATGATTCAGATTCAGATTCTGAGTTAGTATAGTCAGATGTATAGTTAGAGCATCCAAATGCATTTGGATAGCTAGAGCAGAGACCCAAATGGGCACAAACTACTCTTCAGGATGCAGGGGATCTCGTAGGTGATCCAACAGATACTAGGAGGACTCGATCTAATTTTGATGAGACTCTTGTTGCAATCACTACCACTGAACCATTTCCTTCCAGTCATATTTTCTTGGTTCAGTATTCAGATCCATAGTATTATGGCGAGGCTACTGGAAATCCCTTTTGGGAATTCGCCATGCAGGAGTACAACTCCCTCCTCGAGAACCAAACTTGGGATCTAGTTCCCCTTCCTTCTAGGAGGAAACTTATCATATGCAGATGGGTCTACAAGAACAATAGTGCAATGGATGGATAGATCAACAAATACAAATCCAGGCTTGTCTCCAAAGGCTTTCAGTAGGTTCATGGTATTGACCATGATGAGACCTTCGCTCCAGTAGCGAAGATGGATTCCATAAGATTGGCACTTTCCATTGTGGCAGCCAAGGGATGGGAAGTCCATCAGATGGACGTGAAGAATGCATTTCTTCATGGTGATCTCTCTGAGGAGATCTACATGGAGCAGCCCCAGGGATTTATGCAGGACTCATCTTTGGTCTTTCGACTGAAGAAGTCAGTTTATGGCCTCAAGCAAGCTTCGAGGGCATGGTATGCCAAGATGGAATCCTACTTGTTGTCACAAAACTTTGTACATTGTAAATCAGACCCGAATGTCTACATTCTCAGGAAAAATGATTCACTTCTACTTTTAGTTCTGGATGTCAATGATTTGTTGATCACCGGGTGCTCGATTTCAGCGATTGCTGCAGTCAATAGGATTCTACATGACATGTTTTTGATGATGGACATGGGTCCACTACACTTCTTCCTTGGACTTGAGATCAGTCAGAATGCGTCAGGAATCAAGTTGTCTTAGGCTAAGTATGCAAGAGATCTCCTTGAGAGATTTCACATGACAGACTGCAAGTCTTCTTCGACTCCTTTCCTATCAGGATTCAAACTTGAGGATGGTGGGGAGACTCCATTGGTTGACAACAAACTATAAAAACAACTAGTAGGGAGCTTGTTGTATCTCACACACTCCATACTAGACCTCTCCTATGCAGTTGGTGCATCTTTCAGGTTCATGCAAGAGCAGCATGAGCTACATTGGAAAGCTGCAAAGTGTATCCGTCAATATGTACAAGGCACCATCACCTTTGGAATTCATTATGTAGAATAATCTACATTATATCTCATTGGGTTTACTGATTCCGACTGGGCTGGAAGTAACATTGATCACAAGTCCACATCTGGTTACTCACTCAGTCTTGGTTCTGGGCTTATCTGTTGGTCGAGCAAGAAGCAAGCTGCCATTTCTCTATCTTCAGCTGAGGCAGAGTACAGAGGGGTATTTAACATAACCATTCAGGATATATGGCTACAAAATTTTCTCACTGAGTTGGGAATTCAGTTTCATCAGCCGATCGTCATCTGGTGTGATGACCAGAGCACTCTAAAGTTCTACAGAGATCCATTTCAGAGGCAGTGGAAAAAGAACATTGAGATCCACATGCACTACATCCGAGACTTAGCACATGAGAGGATGATCGACTTACAGTTCTTTCCTTCAGCAGAACAGACAAAAAATATCTTCACCAAGACCTTCACTGAGCAGAAATTCCATTCTCTGCGAAGTCGTCTTGGAGTGAAGGACATAGTTTCCTAGAAAATGTATTATTCTCTTTACATACATTGTACCTTGAGGGGGGGGGTTTCCCATGAGGTTTTCCCTCTTTCCTCACTTTATTTTCAGTGTATATTTTTTACTTGGGTACCTAACATGGCCTCGTTGCCGGGACCAGATCTTTATTTTCACCATAGTGATGTTCAGGGGGGGTGTTGGAGTTACTTCACACACACCTAAGATTTATTTTTTGTAAGGTTTTTCCTTTTTTATTAGTTATAATTAGTCATTATCCAATCTCCTATAATTTAGGGGAGAATATTCCACCTGGAGAATATTCTCTTTCAATTGACACTTTAGTTTGACTAGTTGAGTTGAGTTTAGATGCTGTAATCATATTGTCACCATGCAACATTGGGATCATCACCATGATAATTAGACCTTGCCTTGGTATCATCACCAGAATAGCTCATTAGCCTCGATTCCCTGAGTTAACTCCTCACTACTCTCTGTTCGTTCAGTTAACTGAAGGCTAGTTGACTAGTTAACTCAACTAGGTGGCAGTTCACTCCTGTAACTGCCTGAGATACTAGACTAGGTGGCAGTTCACTCCTGTAACTGCCTGAGAGACTAGACTAGATGGCCATTCACTCCCGTAACTGCTGGTGTGTGTCCAGATTACTCTAGACCACCACTATGGTGCATTGGTTATACTCAAGTCGAACTCATTGAGTTATACAAAGTATATCATGTGTAAATTATTCATTATTCACAACGGTTAATGAGAATTCTTTTCTCTCCTTCTTCTTCTTTCTCCAATTCTCTTTGAAAATGTGTGTATTATTGTTTAACTAGATCTATTATGCAAAATTTCAACACATTTACATGCCCCTCACCTTGTTGCACTATGGAGTCACACCAAAACAAATTCATTTCTGGCAACTTGACTGCACTATCCACCTCATGGAACAATTATCCAATCTATGCGCCAATAATTGCATGTCCAGACTACCTTTGCCTCACTACTTCATCACCTGGTCATGCTACTACATCTACCTCTCTATGATTTGGAATGGTTAGGCTTCACCCTCAACCATGCTTCCCAAAAGCAAGAGAAACACACATGTCTAGGTACTCTCTTCATGCTGAAATATTCCTTTCTGCACAATCCTCCAAACGAAGGCAAGTCCTTAACTTGTCTCCTTTCGTCAAGTCATTTAACATCCCCAACCCCAAGTTGGTCCATGCCACAAAAAAATTTCTTTCCTCTAATAACATGTTTTTTAATTAATAATATGCCTTGCATATGAGTACAGATATGTATTACTAATAGTATCAAATGCATGCATAATATGTAGAATTAAAACATATTTATTTAACATAAACATTCACATATCAATTAGCACATAAACACATATAAAAAAACCCTTGGTGATCATGTAAAACCCATAACGGAGTGGTTGAATATTCTGATGGGGCCCTGTAAGGTGCTCTTTCTACAAGTGCAACCAAACTTCCTCGCCCACTTGAAACTTATGCGACACTCGATGTTGATCATGGCGTTGCTTGTACTTGGAATTGGACTTCTATAAAATATCTTGAACCTATTGGAAGATGTGTCGGATCCTCTCAATGAACCAAGTGGCTTTGTCATCTTTTGGTGGAACAGGGGATGAGTCGACCAAGGTGGTCGCTAGGGGTAGTGCAACATCCATGGGGCCCAATGGTTGGAATCCCAACCCCACTTGAAAGGGGTTGTGGTCAGTTGAGCTATGCAGGGCTTGGTTGTAGCTATGTTGGACATAGGGAAGACTCTCATCCCATGTGTAGGGTTGCTTGGAATTGTACATGCGCAGGATATGTACGATCATATGATTTACGACCGCAATTTGGCCATCTGTATGGGGGTGGAAGGCAATGGATTTGGTGATCTTGATATCCAGCAGTGACCAGAGACTCGACTAGAATGTGTTGAGGAATCAACTATCCTGATATGAGACAATGGTTTGTGGGATCCCAAAATGTACCCATACTTGTTCAAAGAAGAGCTTGGTAGTGGCCTATGTTGTGATGTTCTTCTTATATGCAACCATAATCACCATCTTGGAAAAGCGATCAACAACCACAAAAGCACAGTCAATTCCCTTCTTGGTGGATGGGAGGCCTGACATGTAGTCTATTGAGATGGATTCCTATGGCCTGTTAGGAGTAGGAAGACAGGTTCACATGCCCTATTTCTTAGTGTTTGATTTGGCAATAGCGTAGGCAGTGCATGAACTGATATACTTGCCGACATCCTTTTGAAGTTTCATCCAGTAGAAATGTTTTTTCATCATGACCACTCTCTTTTCGACGCCAAAAGTGTGTTTCCACCCAGATGTAGTGAGATTCCCAAATCAACTTCACATGCTTGCTTGATGGGACACAAAGATGGCCAATACGACACAACAACCCGTCCTGAATATGGAAATTAGCGACGACTGAGTTTGCACCCAACATTTGGTAGGTGATGGAGAAGTCAGGGTCTATATCATAGAGGTGGGTCCATCCAAAGGTCTCGTGGCCACAAGAGTCTAGCACTGTGGTGAGTGATGCGATTGGAGGTCAGATGAGGAAATCAACAACTCAGTTGGTACTTCCTGTTTTATACTTGATGTTGAGGTGAAACTATTGTAAGTGTGTGGACCACTTCTGATGGCAGTCATTATACAATTTTCCTTGGGTCTTCATGAACTGTAGTGTCTTGTGATCAATGTGGATGACTATCACCTTCCCAAGAATGTAATTTCTCCATTGGTGACAGGCTTGCATAATGGAGTGCATTTATTTTTTGTAACTAGGGTACTTACAAAAAACATATGATAGTGTCTCACTATGATATGCCATAGGGTGGTCATGTTGAGTGAGAACGATGCCCACAACATAGTTTGAAGCATCTTTCTCGATGTCAAAGGGATGTTGTAGGTCCGGAAATGAAAATACTAGGGATGAGCACAAACACTACTTCAATTCATCAAAGGATTTTTGTTTGGACATGCCCCACACAAATGTTTTCTTACTTTTTCCCTTGGTTACTTGGCTAAGGGCCCATGCGATATGAGATAATCCCAACACGAACCTGCGATAAAAATTGGCGAGGCCCAAGAAGATCTGAATCTTAGTGAGTGTGGTTGGGGCTGGACAATCACAAATGACCTAGATTTTGGTTGGATGCATATGCACACAATGTCAATCAATGATGTATCCTAAGTAATGGACCCTGTCCATGTCGAAGAAACATTTTTCCAAGTTTTCATATAGTTTGTGATGTCGTGGGGTGTTAAAAAATTATTGAATATGTTGCAAGTGTTCCTCCCAAGTCTTGCTGTAGATGAGGATGGCATCCAAATACACCACTACAAAAGTATTTGTGAAATAGGATATCATCCATCATCCTCATAAAAGTTGTTGGAGCATTTTTCAAGCCAAAGGGCATGACCAACCATTCAAAAAGACTTTCTTTTGAATTTAAGGTGGTCTTCCATACATCTATCTATTCTATTGGGACCTAGTGGTAGCTATACTTTAGATCAATATTACTGAAGTATTTGGCCCCTGTGAGCTGAACAAGGAGGTCATCAATTCAGGGAATCAGATACTGGTTCTAGACTGTGATTTTATTTAGGGCCCGATAATCAATGCAAATTCACTAGGTCCCATCTTTCTACTGCACCATCATGATTGGGCTCCCACAAGGCGATGAGTTGGGACATATGTGACCTTTTTGGGGAATTTCATGGATATGCCTCTTGATCTCCTCGTTTTCTATCAGAGAGCAGCGGTTAACTAGACCATTGGGTAGCGGTGCGCCTGGGGTCATATCGATGGGATTCTTGACCTGGTAGTGCAGAGGTACCCCAGTAGGAGAGGAGAATATATATGAGTATTCTTCCACAACATTATCCAATTTCTTTTGTTGTGTGGAGAGATCGGTCTTGGAGATCCTGGATGTGGTTGCTATATTTCGCTCACTCTGAAAGAGAATCATGAAGAAGACAGATTTCCCGTTCTGAGAGATGAAATTCCTGCATTGCTTGGTGGATATCAAGGAAATAACACTAGGTGGGACTGCCTCGGGTATCCTGTACAATTTCCTGTTCAAATTAATAATAACAATATGAGGCCTAGCCTCATATACAACATGATGTTTCCATAAATAAGGTTGGCCCAAAGTAACATTACAAACTTCAAGAGGAGCAACATCACACAATACCTCGTCTTTGAAGGGCTTGATGTCGTACCACATTCGACACTTTTGGCTAACATGGAGATCAATTCCTTGGAGGAGCCATCCAATGGTGTAGGGTTGTAGGTGCGGCATTGTCGGTAGGGCTAGCTACTTGATGACCTCTTATGATATGAGGTTCTTGTGGCTTCCATTATAAATGATGAAGTGCAGCAGGGTGCCTTTTACCCACATCTGTGAATGGAAAATGCGCTCGCCTTCTTCTGGCTCGTTTGGTTCACCAAGATGGAGCTTGGTGGTAGCAACAGTGGAACTGGGTTCCATGCCAATCCTCTTTCTAGTTTTGACTTAGAGTCAGAACCCACATCTAATTCAGAGGCTTTCACTTCGGCGACGAGCGACTTCTTTGAGCAGCAATCAATAGTGTTATTCCAAGGGCTCTTATGGACATTGCACCAATTCCTGGTATCTTTCTTTGTCTTTCCGATGTCCTTGTTCCGAGGCCGAAATTTTCGCATCTTTTATATGACCTTCTGCTCAATTTTGATGGCATATCGATAGGCCACGCCCAAGGAAGAGATGTCAAAAAATTCCATTTTGGTATGTATGTATCTATTCATAGCACCACAATACTTGAACACGAGATTTCATTCTGAATCTTTGATACCCAGCTTGGTGCACAAGGTATGGAATATATTTTTGAACTCTGGCACTAGTTGGTCTCTTTATTGCCATAGTGTGGTCCATTTGGTATACAAGTCATCATAACTTCCGACAGGGTATTATTTTTCCTTAATAGAATCCCCAAAGGATTCACAGGTGGTCACGACTATAAATAATGAGGGTTCCTTTGTTTCCTTTTTCTCACAAAAACATTCCCACCAATCTTTGACATGGGGAATGACTTTGAGGAGCGCAAAAGTAATATTTTCTCTATTCACAGAGTTATGGACAGAAAAATACCCTTATAGTAGATTCAACCACTTGTCTGCAACATCTGCATCTATATGACCTTCAAATATAGGAATATCGAAGTTTATCTATACCTTCAAGGGGGTGGTGCCTCCGCTCAAGGAAGATGCGTCGTTTGTTGGTAGCCACCAAAGGATTTGCGTGAAACTATCCATCATCTCGTTATTGCATGAGGGATTCTTGAAGTAAAATTTTGAAATAATATCCTGTCCCATCATATTTAATTTCTCCTTCCATGAGATGTCGCTTGGGCGTGTGAGAGATATTTTCCTCAAGAGAAACAAGCTCGAGACCCAATTCTTTGTACCCTAACCTTCTTGGGGACATGCATTGAGATGATAAGGATTGAGATGATAAGGATTAGAATGAAATGAATGCATATTATAGAAATATTATTAACACAAAAGAATAAAGATACAGTAAAATTGGTTTTCTATTAATAAGGAAATAAGATGAAACTATAAAATGCAGTGAAAAACAAGCTTGCTGGAATGGTGGTAGCTTATCTTTGAGAACAGATGTGATGACTGCACTCATTCACAAGAAGATCATTACAATGAGGCTCTGAAGGAATTTTTTACAATAAGCATGAATTCCAAAACCCTAGACATCCAAAAACCTAACCCTAGGAGATGAAGCACCAAAATTCATGTGGGCCCTGTTGGGGTAAGCTAGTACATCAACTTCCTGGGGTCATCAATTTTGTTAGAATATAGAAGATTGTGTGCTTGTTTTACCATTGACGATACCCTCTTCACCCAACCATAGGCCGAAGCCACCCTCCGAGCACCTTAACCTGGACTGAGAATTACTCTGGAAGCAAACCCTAGTCTATATAGCGAAACAAGGTGTAGCACATCTTCCTCCAAGGATAGAACACCAACAATAGATGACTTCTTCTCTTAGAGGCTAATAGCTTAATATAAATTATCTTCTTGAGATGACAAGACTTCTAGGGTTATTAGCCAACTCATTAGGGTTTTCTCTTGCTTTCCGAAGTCTTCTATTCTCGTTAGGTTCACACATGGAGGTAAATACCTCCCACAACTACCATAATATTAACACTCCCTCCTAGCTAGGGATGTATTACAGGTAATGGTCTTGAGCACAAAAACATACCATTTACCCAGTAGCATCAATATAGTCGTTTAGACTATCTCATGAATAGATCATGAGTGTTTCCATCACCATCAACTGCATCATCTCTCAAAACCATACTTCATCTGAGTAATTAGACATGATGTTGGATAAGTCACTCTCACCATAGAGTGATACAAGAGCAATTCTTGTAATCTAGAAGAGTAAATGCTCTGAACTATTTTTCATCTGGAAAATCTCTATTCATCATTCTTCTGGATGATGATGATCTCCAATAAACTGTTGATAGTCTTCAAGGAAATTAAAATGAAAATAGAACATAACTTTGTCTATCCATAGTAGTACATAACTACAATCCACTGGTACACTACCACACCAAGTAACACACAAGTACTTGATCACCAACATGTAGTTGCGAACAATGGAACATATCCACCGCAATAGTCTTCATCTACTGTCATACAGTCTTCATAACAAACATCCGATAGCAACCTGCATAGAAACAATGTTATGATATAAACTGAATCATTTGGGCCAATCTTTCACTCACATCTGTGAGCTCTGAAAGAATATCTGCATTACGAACAGTGGAACATATCCACCACAGTAGTCTATATCTACTGTCTTCATAACAAACATCTGATAGCAACCTGCACAAAAATAATGTTGTGATATAAATTGAATTATTTGGGCCAATCTTTCACTCACATCTATGAGCTCTGAAAGAATATCTGCCTTAGAGTAGAATAATGAGATATCTAGACTATTCTTCTCAAGCAAGGAAGAATAATTGTCCTGTCTTCTGAACCTGGACCATTCTCCACCCTGGGCCATTCTTCCTACACTAATCAAAGTGCACCCTAGAGAGAATGTATAACCCTAAGGAATGCTGAGCCTGGACCATTCCCCACCCTAGGCCATTCCTCCTACACTAATCAAAGTGCACCTTGGAGAGAATGTATAAACCCTAAGGAATGTTTGTCCCTGATTGTTGAGCCTGGACCATTCCCCACCCTGGGCCATTCCTCCTACACTAGTCAAAGTGAACCATGGAGAGAATGTATAAACCCTAAGGAATGATTACCCAAACCATTTCCTTTGTTAACCATAAGAGGAAAATAATGTCTTGCATCAACCTCCAAAACAGACCATTCCTCATGTTAACCACAATGAGAAATTGTTGTCCGACGAAGCGGGCCAGTCTTCTTGAGTAACCCTCAAGAAGAGAGACTGCCCTAGACCACTACCCATGTTAACCATAATGGGAAGTCGCTATCTATGATACATTAGAAATCAGACTACTTCCTATGTTAACCACAATAGGAAGTGACTGTCCATCAGAAGTCTCAATCCACTTTCCGAACAGGAAAGCATCTGTCCAAGATGGACTATTTTTCAAATTTAAAGATGAATGTATTCAATAATGTTTTCAGTTCTCCCTCCTAACTTGGAGAGTCATTTCTTCCTTTTTCAATAAGAAGGAAGTTGTTTCCACGAGCTCCAACTTGAGTACGCAAACTCTTTCATCTTGGATAGAGGCTTTACCAAAATTTCTGCTTATCTGCTCATCTGTGGAGATATGTATTGGGGAATCATTTTCTCCTTTTTGGACTTCATCATGAATAATGTAATGCTTGATTTCAAATGTACTTTAGTCTGGAACACTGTGAAGGATTCACGTAGATCTAAACAATAGAGTATATCATAGTTGGAAAACTGGAACATATCTATGTGGCACTTCTTTTTTCATCATGAGATTTGATCTACTGAGTAGTCATCTTGATGTTATAGGAAATCTTCACCATGCTTCTGTTGTGCACTGGAGGTTCTCCACCAAGTTATCTTCTTCTATCTACGTACAGGAGTCTCTTTCTGGTATGCCTCAAGGTCTTGAGATATCTCTTCATACGCTCTTTATTCAATTTCTCTGGAGAACATTCTTTGCATTCATCTGATGTAGAATTCCGACTCATGGATGTTGCGTATGATATAATGACTTATGTAGAGATATGTCTGGTTTTACTAGAACAAGTAGTCATCATAATATTCTCCCTCCATTTGGGAGAACCTCTAGTTCTAGATCTCGCAATGATTTCATTCATAAGTCTTCCATACACTGTTCTTCATCATGACTTTCAGTTCCTCTACTTGATTGATTTTATTGAGTTCATAACAGGATGGTAATCTTTTGATTCTTAATATTATGACTGGTTGTTCTGGATTTTCTTTCTTTCTTGGAATGTTTATGTTCTTCTTCATGTTTTTCTTTAGCTCTTGGGTCCAGGGAGTTTCTTATAGATTCCATGCCCTAGAGATTCCACTTCTTCCCTTCATCATAGGATCACGGATCTGGATGGACAACTAGGAATACTTTAAGGATTCTCTTGGAAGAAGTCTTCTTCTGCGGTTGAACTGAACACATACGGTATTTCATGACTGCTACCATGGATAAATATATATTTCATCATCTTCAATGAGTCATAGGATTATCTCCCTCCTAATCCTTGTTTCAAGTATAAGTGCATATAATCGGCTCCCTCCATCTAATAGAGTCCATGCTTCGATCTGCATCCTTATTATCTTCTACAATGTATAATTGGCTCTCTTTTTCTGACAGAGTCTGCGCTTTCATCTACATCCTTATTGTCTTCTGCAATGTATAATTGTCTCTCTTTGTCTAACAGAGTCCATGCTTTCATCTGCATCCTTGTTGTCTTCTGCAATGTATAATTGGCTCTCTTTTTCTGATAGAGTCCATGCTTCCGTCTTGTTGTTTTCTACAAAATGTCATAAGTCCTTTTTCCAATTTCCTCTCGATTTCATTCTGTCTTTGCTTATTATAAGTCTCTTCATGATTGATTCAACTTATCTTGGAATAGCTTCCATATGATTTGTATTTCATTATTTCATGTGTATTATCTAATGATATCTCTTTTTCATCTTGTTTGTTCTTCCATAGGTATAGTTCTTCTTGGAACACATTATCTTCCAAGATATGTATAGAGATGATGCAAACAAGATATGTACAGAGGTGATGCAAACAAGGTATGTATAGAGATGATGCAAACAAGAAATAAGAAGGGTGTTGTTACCTTTTATAAGAAGAAGTCTCTTCCATCCTGCTTAGTCTTCTTTGTAGGTTCCTTTTCTTCGGCAATCTATGCTTCGTGTTTCTCCTTCCTTTTCTTTAGCTCAGAACAATGATTCTTGTAGTGAGCATACTTTTGACAGTTGAAGCATTGCACTTTTGAAATGTCTTTCTATTGATTTGTCTTCCTCCTTGAACCAAACTTCCTTTTGTTCCTGAAGTTCTTGAATCTTGTTGTGAAAGCTTGATCGGCGTACTTCTTCTGGGGTTTCTCTTTTGTATTGATCCTTGATTCTTCTTGAGCACATCAAGTCCAAAGTTCTTCAAATGTGGGATACTCCTTCCTTGTGTTCATGCTTGCGGCAAATGCATCCCATGTCTTGGGAAGACCATTGAGTATTATGTTTACCAATTCCTTTTCTGAAGTGATCGCTTCAATAGCTTGTAGTTGGTCTCTTAACTGGGAGATCCTTACAAAGTATGATGTTATGATGTCATCCTCATTCATCTTCATGTCACAAAGCTCATTCTTCAGACTCATAACTTATTCGATGTTTCTGATTGAGAAGAGATTTGTTAGGGCATCGTACATCTTCTTCAATGAGTCAATATGGGATATGTAGGGTATCAAGTGGTCATTTATAGAATCCACTATGATACTCATGACATTGATGTCAACATCTTTGAACTTCTCCATAGCTGCAATGTTATGTGGTTCCTTCTCGTTTCCTTCTTCAAACTCTGGCTTCACGATCTCTAGCAATTTATTCTTGGCAAGGATGAGGTCAATCCTTGTCTTCCATGCTTTGAAGTTAGAGGCTCCATCTAACTTGTTCTCAGACTTCATAGAGTTCATCATGTCTACTTGACTTGGTCAAACCCTAGATTTGACTAGAAATTCAAAATTCACGTCTTAGCTTGCTGAGAGTATCAAGAGATGCGCTAGGCTAGGGCTCATTGATATATCCAGAGATTAGGTCAATCCATTCACTTAAGGTGACTCAACAAGAGGCTTAGGGTTTCTACAACTTCTGCTGCTAGTAACCCTAGCGGCAGTGTCTTGGGAGCTGCTTCTGCTAGTAACCCTAGTGGTAGTTCCTCGACGAGCTCAATATCCTAGCGGCTATGTTTTCTTCTAGCATTTAGAATAAATGAAGGGGGTGTGGGCCCATAACCTGTTAGAATATAGAATATTGTGTGCTCATTTTACCATTGACGATACCCTCGTCACCTAACCATAGGCCGAAGCCACCCTCCGAGCACCTTAACCTTGATTGAGAATTAATCCAAAAGAAAACCCTAGGCTAGATAGCCAAACAAGGTGTAACGCATCTTCCTCCAAGGATAGTGCACCAACGATAACTAATCAGATAGTCCAAACCCTAGCCAATAGATAGTCCAAGCCAACACCCAAACTATTAGTTGCAATAGCTACACCTGCAGCTCTCCTCCACCATTTTTCTTGTGTTTTCTATTACTCTCCAAAATAAGATACACATGATTTACTCAACAATTCATAGATCTGACATGCCCATGAAACAATAATTAGTTCACATTGATCATAAAATTTAATGGTGAGAGAGGCCGAAACTCTCGATTGTGACACTGCCAACGACTGCTTCTAAGACTATTCAGAATTCCTAACACCATGCAATGAAAGGGACTCCATGAAAGTGAGATAAGTATTAGGAGATTTATATCATAGACTTGTCAATGCGATCTGTCCAGTGAACTGGTTTTCAATCTACAAGATTTTTTAAAAATTTTTAAATATCCAATCTACATGATTGAGCAATTCAATGTAGGTTTTAAGGTAGAGTGCTCTAGACAAATCCACATGTTATTAGTTTAAAGGCATATTTCTGGCACGTTTAGAGTATGACTTTTTTAATGTTTTTCTGTTGTTTGGAGAGATAAGAAGATTTAATTGAAATTATTTATATGATTGGAGTAATGAGAGATTAAAGTGAAGTTTTTTCATTTCAAAGGGAGGTGTTTTGTATTCAAGGATTTGGGCTTTCAATTTTTGAAAATTCATCAAAGGATTTAGAACTTTGAAATTTGGGACTTTTGAAAAAATAATGGAATTTGTAAAAGATTACTAGTAGACATTGCATGGTAATCAATTTATGAAGAAATTTGTAGAATGAGAAGAAAGGAAGCTTAGTTGAAAGATTCATGTAACATTTGTATTAATAAAATTATTATTATTTGTGGTGATGATGTCCTAGATCCACCCGAAATTGAATAAGGGGATCTTAGAACACCTTTCATTGTGTGTGTGAGATCATGATTGTGCTAGTGGATGATTTTATATTTGAAGATGATAATTTTTGTCTAGTCTTTGACATATTAGATTTGGAAAAAAAACACCACACATCATTCAAGTTGTTGATCAAATCGACATTCAACAACAAGCAGATGCAAAGAATATTCAAGAAAAAATTCAAGCCAATCAAGCAATTAATGAAAGGTGCAACTCATTTCCTTCATTCAACTTCAAAATCAAAATCAATTAGCAATTGACACATCAAAGGTGAAATGGACTCTAAAGCTCCAACAACGCATTCATATACAAAGATCATCAAAACAAACATTACTTGTAACTCACAAATAGTTCTTTTTTGTAAGTGTGAAATCTAGTGAAGTTGAATTTGTAATTTTTAGGTGCATTCTCAGCTAAGCTCGACACCCAAGAGTCATTGTAATTTTGAGTCGAAATTGACGAGGTTTAGTAGTTTAAACTCAAATAATTGTAAACATCACACTTTGGATGTGTTTTCGGTGGTAACCAAGATCCTCAAATTCTTGGATGCAAGTTCAAGTGAACAACTTCAAGTGACCATGAAAGTACAAGTGAGTACATTCTTGGAAACAAATTCAAACGAGTTCAAGAGAGTGTGAAGTTCAAGCGAGCGATTTAAGTGAGACTGTTACAAATGGAATGAAGTTGAGAATTATTAGAGTTATTGAACACTCTAATAATCACCGCTCAAGACAACATAGTAATATTGAACAAAGAAACTCTTCAGTCTGTGCTAACTTGTTTGGAATTGATGGAAGTTAAAGTTATACTTCTTCAAGATCAATCCCAGCTATTGAATGATGAGATGATAGATCTAAAACATCAACAACCAATGAAGTTTTCTGAACAAGTTTTTGTTCAACACAACCCTCTCTATGATGATGATGATGATTTTTTTTTTTATCAACATTGAGTGCAGGAGCATTGCTCCACCTCAACAATGCGCAAACATTCCAGTACATCAGTGCACATTTTAGAGAGGGAGAGGCACCGACCCTCCCATTTTTAAATTTGAAATATAATCCCATATGGATTGATGTTGTAAGGTTGTAAGAACCAAGCCATACCTTTGTATAGGTAGTGGATAAGGTCGCCTTAAATGGTTGAGTGTAAGCAGGTCTAGATTGTAGTCAAGTCTGGATCATCATTCATTGTATGAAGCCGTAGGAGTATGGTGTCTTAACTGAGACAATGATGGCACTAAGGCAGTGGAAAGGATAAGCTAGTAGAGTCCTCTTTTGTAAAGGGAGAGAGATATTTGTACAAAAGGTATGAGAACCAGAACTCAGGATATAGTTAGAGTAGGAGGTAGAATAGTTCTGGGAGAGATCTTGAGAGAACCGGTACTCTGTCGTATTCCAGTTTTTGTAAAACATCTGTAGAGACACAAAGAGATAATATAAAAGTAGTTTTTTCTGCATATGGTGTGTTTATGTATTTGTGTTTATTTTTATGCTTATATATGTCATTTGTGTTTTGAATGTATGAACTAGTGAAGTATTGTATACGTTTCAATTGTTTCTCTTCGTTGAGTTTCGAGTGTAAGGAGTGCACATTGTTTGCAATGCGTGCGTTGACAAAGGTGAGTTAACCTCAGGAAGGCTCAAGAGAGATATCATTGAACCTTCATCTACAGAAGTGAAAGGAGTGCACAAGAAGAAATCTGTGTTGAGTTCAGAGAGAGATAGAGTCATTGAGAACTTTGTAGAGCTCTGCCAGGTGGGCATGGAGTGGGTGTAAGTGTGCACAGAGGGAACACTTTATTGATTTTAGGGAGACGAGTATCAGAGGAAGATACCCATAGAGTTGTTGAACACTCTGTAAGAAGGAGATCTGCAAGGTGTGCATTGAGTAGAAGGTTTCCAGGAGGGCACAAAGTTTTCCTTTGAAAGGAAACAAAAGGGTTGAGACCCTTTGGAAATTGAGTAAATCGAAATCTCAGAAGAGATAACGCAAGGAATGCGTAGGATAAGAACTTGTTCCAATTTATAAATATCATAAGAGATAACGCTTTCAAAAGCGAAGGCGAGACCTAAGACAGTCGGGTTCATAGGAGAATGTTAAAAGGCCGAAGCCTTTGAATACTCACAAAATATTCCAAGTCGAAAGAAGTCAATAGCTCAGGAGGAGAAGCAACAACAGTCATCATATCATTTGTGGAAAGGAGCCTGGACCGTTAGATCTATGTCCAGTGAAAAAAGGAAGCATAGAAGAGAGGAACAAATCCCACTCGTTGGATCTGAGCATGAAGGACGAGAAATTGTTGGATCCAGAGGTAAGTGCACGAGCTTTAACCATTGTGTGCAAAAGGGAGTGGACTTTCCAAAGTCCCAAAGTGAGCAGGTATCATCCATTGTCAAGGAGGATAGGTGGTGTAAGATCCACAACTTCAGAAGTTTGTGGACAAGGAGGAGGAGAAACATCCGAAGAAAATTTTGGCTATTGATCGCCAAGAGGGGTCCATGTCAAGAGGTCATGCATTTTGGGTAAAATCACTCTGAGATAAATGGGTGCATAAGAGTTTGAGGCTCCAGAATCCCTAAGAGTTGAAGTGATGAAGAGCTGATGACCTAAATCCTGAAGACCCGAAGTGACGAAGAGCCGAAGAGCCAAAGCACCGAAGATTGAAAGCGCCGAAGAGCCAAAGAGACGAAGCACTGAAGAGATGAAGAGACGAAGAGGTCAAGGAGTCGAAGAAGGAATTTAGGCTGTTATATCCAAAAGGGTACATGGTGATAGATCATGAACTTTGGGTGAAAGTACTCTGGGAGAAAAGCCAAGGAGAAGTTTGATATTTGAGATCGTCGAAGCCCGAATAGTCGAAGTAGTTGGTAGCCATTGATCTGGGTTGGATAGGTTTCACTAGATCATGAACTTCGGAGGATCATACTCCTAGGTTTCTGAGAAGTTATGTTTTGAATTATCCCGAAGCACCGAAACCGAAGTATTTAGGGCCGAATATCCTAAGGAAGGAATGTGGATCATTGATCTGTGAGGAGACACGTGGAGTACGCAGATTCACTCTATTGGACAGTCATTGGATCAAGGAGGACATATGTTAGAGGATCCAAAACTCTAGAAGGATTCACTCCAGATATTTGTGGTTGTTGAGGTTTGAAATCGCCAAAGGCCAAAGTCTCGAAGTGGATGAAAGTCGTGTATTTGAAAGTGGATGCCTGGCACCATATCTAGAACTCTAAGTACAAATCACTGTGAAGGAAAGCAGAGTATGAAAGCATTGAAGTCCCTGAGGAGATCTTGATCATTTATCGAGGAGGAAGCTGAAGGATCGTTGATCTGATTGAGGAGGCCAAAGTACCAAAGAGGAAGCAAAGTTGTCGATTTAGAAGGATGTGTGGCAGACGATCTGTCATTTCAGAGAAATCTCTCCAGAAGAAAAGCAAAGTTTGAGAACTAAAACTCCCAAAGGTCAGACTCATGGAGGAAATCATAGCCACACATATGAAGTGATAGGTCTCAACAAATATTCCACTCCGAAAGGTAGCTACTGAGGAGGAATTGAGAGTTGAGAGTTGAAACTCTCGAAGGCCGAAAAGCTGGAGTCAACCGTAGTCGTTGATTTGGAAGTGAGATACGTGTCGACAGATCGTGGAGATCTGGGATCGAGCGTGGAAGGAGGAAAGAAGGTAGGAAAGGGAGGATAGATAGAAGCCATTGATCGTGGATCATCGCCAAGGGATTGAAGATTGACGGACGTGCTGAATTGCAGGGCTAGATCATGCGCGGGTCTTAATTTTTCTTGAGCAGGACACAATTAAAACCACGATATCGACAAAAGGCATACGTGGTGCTTTGTAGTGAATTGTGGGGGAAAAAATGGGTTGGCCTAAAACCACACTTGGACACACCCACAATCATGTGTTTTCACAAGGACATAGCCCAGGACCATATGAAGGAAAGGGCTGTTGAAAAAGGAGCTAGCACCTGAAATTTGAAGTTTCAAAAGTGCGCAGGAAGAGCTCATGGGTTTGTCAGAACCTACACATAGAAGGAAAAAACACTTGTGTATAATTGATTTGGGCTCAATCAAGAGCCCAAAGAGTCGATCTAACTCAGAATATAGAAATATCCTAGACCGAGAGATTGCAGAACCCTAGGAGGGGAGGGGGGCTATACCAGGTGGTATGAGAACCTAAAATTTGTCTGCGGATCGTAGGCAATGTTGAGAAGGTGAAAAGGGATAGTCTGATACCATCAGGTAGTATCAGAGCTGATATTGAGATTGTTTGTAGATAATAGACAAGGGAGAAAGGAGATAATCTGGTAACATTAGATGATATCAGAGGTTCAAATTTTCCTTTAGTTAGTAGGTGCAAGGAAGGCAGAGTATTGATGCTCTATGAGAAAGTTGTTGCATGTGCACATCAACAAAAATTTAAACAACTAGGTGAGTTATGAGAGAATATGGAGATTCTCTCGGATGTAGAGTGATCCATAGGGTTTCCAGGAGGGCAGGTAGAAGGTGGAAATGTATACTGAAGGCCATGAATGTGGTCGAAGAGAAGACTACAATAAGAAATGCAATCTAGATATGGATTTAGAGCTTAATGAGATAGCAGAAAGGATGGAACAACTAGCATTGAGGATGCAGCAAGAGGCAACGGTACACTGGAGGTATGGATGTCCTTTGAACAAGAAGGAAAAATGGCATGTTCAAAAGTTGTTGGCCAGAAAGAAACAATAAGAGTTGAGAATGTGGCTGAGGGAATTAGAAAACCTCAGTGACACAGTGGAAGAAATGATTCACATCTGTGAACCAGAAATTGGGAGACACCTCAGTGATGAGGAGGAGGTGAGATAAGATAAATATCTCATAAACTTCCAGGAGAGCAGAGATGGATTTTCATATTTGCAAGTGGGAAATAAAATGATATCATTATAGGATCTCATAGACTATCAGGATGATAGTAGTAGAAATTCATATTTCCATCTGGGCAATGATACGAGATTAGCAGAGGATTTCATAAACTTCCAGGTGGGCAGAAATGGACTTTCAAGTTTCCAGGTGGGAAATGGAAATAGATCACTGGAAGGTCCATATATTTCCAGAGGAACAGTGTTGAAAGTTCAAATTTCCAGGAAGACAATGAGATGGGATCGATTGATCTCATAAACTTCTAGGTGGGCAGAAGAGAAGTCCCAAATTTCCAGGTGGGCAAGGGGAAATAAATGAGACTGTCTGAAAGTCTCAGGAGCTCAGAAGTGAGTTCATATCAATAAGGAGTATGGATAGGTGAAGAGTCATGGGATATTCAAACCATGTGAATGAATATGATGAGAAGTTAAATACTCTCACCATCCAGGAGGAGGATCAGAGGAGCATTCTGATTATTGGAGGGATCAAGAAATTCCTACCAAGAAGCCATGTAGAGGCCAGTGCACATGATGAAAGTGAAGCAACAAAGAAAATATAGCCAACATAAATTGTCAAAGAGAAAGAAATGGAGTAGACACCGATGTCTACCCCAACAGAAGGAGAAAATAATTTAGTAGAATTGCTCAAAAGTTTCAGCCAGGAAGCTGAAAAAAAGATGACTGCAGCACTGGAGCCTGCAGTAGAAAGAGAAGAAGACAACATAGATTTTCCTGAACTGTATGAGGAATTGGAAGCCCTAGAGTGAAGGGTAACGGTTAAAATCTTGCAAATCTAACAGGACAAGTTGGAAGCATATGCATGATCATACCAGTCGAAGGAACATCTGGAGGGATTTGGAGACATGCCAGCACAAGAGGAGATGACATAAGTTAATTTGTCAGAGGAGAAAGTCGAGCAACAACTCAGTGATCAGACTGCAGGACTGGAGTTTGTAGTAGAGTGGCAACTTAGTACCACAAGAGGAGATGAAGAAATCAAGGGAGATCAAGTAGATTTTCCCGTTGATAAGTATGGAGAGGAGGAAGTGCAATAGAGAATACTGCATAAGAAGAACCACCCACTGGAGTATCTCGACAGGGTGATAGATGCGATAAGAAGGCTGATGTTGAGGTCAGCAGAAGTAGTCAGTAAAGGGAAGATGAACATGGGAGAACCTGCAATAGAGGCAGGGAAGAAGAAGAAGCAGCAACGACAATAACATCAACAAATCAAAGGAGCAGGAGGACAACTCTAGCGAAGAGTTTGGGATCCAGGAGGATTTCAAAAGTAGGGAATAGGAGCTCATGAGAAGGATCTCATGATTTTACCAACAGTGGAGTATGATGCAGGAGCATCACTCCACCTCACCAAGGTGCCATCATTCTAGCACATCAACACACATTTTAGAGAGGGAGAGGCACTGACCCTCCCATTTTTAAATTTGAAATATAATCCCATACAAAATCATGTTGAAAGGTTGTAAGAACCAAACCATACCTTTGTACAGGTAGTGGATAGGGTCACCTTAAATGGTTGACTGTAAGCAGGTCTAGATCATAGTCATGTTTGGATCATCATTCATTGTAATGAAGCCGTAGGAGTATGGTGTCTTAACTGAGACAATGATGGCACTAAGGTGGTGGAGAGGATAAGCTAGTAGAGTCCTCTTTTGTAAAGGGAGAGAGATGTTTGTAGAGAAGGTATGAGAAGCAGAACTTGGGATAGAGTTAGAGTAGGAGGTAGAATAGTTCTTGGAGAGATATTGAGAGAATTGGGACTCTGTCGCATTTCAGTTTTTGTAAAACATCTATATAGACACACAAAGATAATAGAAAAGTAGTTTTTCCTACATATGGTGTGTTTATGTATTTGTGTTTATTGTTATGCTTATTTATGTAATTCATGTTTTGAATGTATGAACTAGTGAAGTATTGTATAAGTTTTAATTGTTTCTCTTCATTGAGTTTCAAGTGAAAGGAGTGCACATTGTCCGCAATGTGTGCGTTGACAGAGGTGATTTAACCTCAAGAAGGCTCAGGAGAGATACTGTTGAACCTTCATCAGCAGAAGTGCAAGGAGTGCACAGGAAGAACTTTGTGTTTAGTTCAGAGAGAGATAGAGTCATTGAGAACTATGTAGAGCTTTTCCAGGTGGGCATGGAGCAGGTGTTAGTGTGCACAGAGGGAACTCTTTATCGAGTTCAAGGCGAAGAGTATAAGAGGAAGATACTCACAGAGTTGTTGAACACTCTATAAGAAGGATCTCTACAAGGTGTTCATTGAGAAGAAGGTTTGCAAGAGGGCACGAAGTTTTCCTTTGAAAGGAAACAGAAGGCACGAGACCCTTGGGAGATTGAGTAAATCAAAATCTCAAAAGAGATAACACAAGGACTGCGTAGGAGACAAAATTGTTCCAAGTTCTAAAGCTCAGAAGAGATAACACTTTCAAAAGAGAAGGTGAGACCCAAGATAGTCGGGTTCACAGGAGAAAGTTGAAAGGCCGAAGCCTTTGAACACTAACAAAATATTCCAAGTCAGAATAAGTCAATAGCTCGATAGAAGGAGTGACAAAAACCGTCAAATTGGTTGTGGAAAGGATCCGCGATCATTAGATCTATGTCCAGTGAATAAAGGAAGTGCAGAAGAGAGGAATAGATCCCACTCGTTGGATCTGAGCGTGAAGTACTAGCAACCATTGGATCCGAAGGTAAGTGCACAAGCTTTAACCATTGTGTGCACAGGGGAGTGGACTTGTCAAAGTCCTAAAGTCCTGAAGAGAGCAGGGACCGTCCATCATTGAGTAGGATAGGTGGCGTAAGATCCACAACTTTGGAAGTTTGTGGACAAGGAGGAGGAGAAACAATCGAAGAAAATATCAGTTGTTGATCGCCAGGAGGGGTATGTGTCAGGAGGTCATGTATTTTGGATAAAATCACTCCAGGATAAATGCGTACATAGGATTTTGGGACTCCTGAAGCTCGAAGAGATGAAGCGTTGACGACCCGAAGAACCAAAGCGCCAAAGAGCCGAAGTGCCAAAGAGTCAAAGCACCAAAGAGCCAAAGAGCTGAAGAGGTCAAGGAGCCGAAGAAGGAATTTGTATAGACACATAGAGATAATAGAAAAGATGTTTTTCTTGCATATGGTGTGTTTATCTATTTATGTTTATTGTTATTCTTGTATATGTCATTCATGTTTTGAATATATGAATTGGTGAAGTATTGTATATGTTTCAATTGTTCCTCTTCATTGAGTTTCGAGTGAAAGGAGTGCACATTATCCGCAATGTGTATGTTGATAGAGGTGAGTTGACCTCAGGAAGGCTTAGGAGAGATACCTTTGAACCTTCATCCGCAGAAGTGCAAGGATTGCACATGAAGAACTTTGTGTTGAGTTCAGAGAGAAATAGAGTCATTGAGAACTCTATAGATCTCTTCCTGGTGGGCATGGAGCCGGTGTAAGTGTGCATAGAGGGAGCTCTTTGTTGAGTTTAGGGAGAAGAGTATAAGATGAATATACTCACAGAGTTGTTCAACACTTTGTAAGGAGGAGATCTACAAGGTGTGCATTGAGAAAAACGTTTCCAGGAGGGCACAATGTTTTTCTTTGAAAGGAAACATAAGGGCCGAGACCCTTCGGAGACTGAGTAAATCGAAATCTTAGAAGAGATAATGCAAGGAGGGCATAAGAGATGAACATGTTACAAGTTCTAAATATCAGAAGAGATAACCCTTTCAAAATTGAAGGCGAGACCCAAGACAGTCGGGTTCTCAGGAGAAATTGCAAAGGCCAAAGCTTTTGAACACTGAAAAAATATTCCAAGTCAGAAGAAGTCAATAGCTCAGGAGGAGGAGCGACAATAGCCGTCAGATTAGGTGTTGAAATGCGCGTGGACCGTTAGATCTACATACAACGAAAAAAGGAAGCGCAAAAGAGATGAACAAATCCCACTTGTTGGATCTGAGTGCCAAGGACTAGGAACTGTTGGATCCAGAGGTAGGTGCACGAGCTTTAACCAGTGTGTGCATAGGGGAGTGGAATTGTCAAAGTACAAAAGTTCTGAAGCGATCAGAGACCATCGATCATCGAGGGGGATAGGTGGCTTAATATATACAACTTAAAAAGTTTGTGGACAAGGAGGATGAGAAACAACTGAAGAAAATCTTGGTCGTTTATCACCAGGAGGGGTACGTGTCAAGAGGTTGTGCATTTTGGGTAAAAGAACACCAGGAGAAATGGGTGCATAAGAGCCGAAGAGCCGAAGATCTGAAGAGCCGAAGCCCGAAGAGTCGAAGCGCCGAAGAGCCGAAGAGCTGAAGCTCCAAAGAGCCAAAGCACCGAAGAGCCGAAGAGCTGAAGCATCAAAGAGTCGAAGAGATGAAGAGGTCAAGGAGCCGAAGAAGGAATCTGGACCATCAAATCTAGAAGGGTACATAGCAACAGATCGTGAACTCTGTGTGAAAGTACTACTAGATAAAAGTGAAGGAGAGGTTTAAGATTTGAGATCATCGAAGCCCGAACAACCGAAGTAGCTGGGAGTCGTTGATATGGGTTGGACAAGTGTCACCAGATCATGAACTTCGGAGGATCATACTCTGGGGTTTCTGATAATTTGTTTTTCAAAATATCCTGAAGCGCCGAAGCTTAAGAATTTGGGGCTGAAGATCTTAAGGAAGTAACGTGGATTGTTGATCTATGAGGAGACATGTGGAGCATGGATATTCACTCTATTGGACAATCGTTGGATTAGGGAGGAAAAATGTCAAAGGATCCAACACTTCAAAAGGATTCACTCTGAATATTTGTGGTTTTTTAGGTTTGAAATCGCTGAAGGCGGAAGTCCCGAAGCAGACGATAGTCGTTGATTTGAAAGTGGATGCGTGGCACCAGATCTAGAACTCGGAGTATAGATCAATCCGGAGGAAAGCAGAGGGTGAAATCACCGAAGTCCCAAAGGAGATCTCGATCGTTGATCGAGGAGGAAGCTGAAGGATCGTTGATCTAGTTGAGGAGGAAAAATTCCCGAAGTAGAAGAAAAGACGTTGATTTAGAAGGATGTGCGACAGACGATCTGTCATTTCAGAAAAAACTCTTTGGAAGAAAAGAAAAGTTTGAGAACTAAAACTACTGAAGGCCAGACTCGCGGAGGAAATTGTAGCCGCACATCTAAAGTGATAGGTGTCAGCAGATCTTCCACTCTGGAAGGTAGCTACTGAGGAGGAAGTGAGAGTTGAGAGTTGAAAATCCCAAAGGCTAGAAAGTCGGAGTTAGCTGTAGCCGTTGATTTGGAAGGGAGCTACATGTCAACAGATCGTGGAGATCTGGGATCGAGTGTGGAAGGAGGAAACAAGGCAGGAAAGGGAGGATGGATAGCATTCATTGATCATGGATCATCACCAAGGGATTGAAGATCAACGAACATGCTCAATTGTGAGTCCAGAATATGCTCGGGTCTTAATCTTTCTTGAGCGGGCCACAATTAAAACCATAGTATCGACAAAAGGCATACATGGTGCTTTGTATTGAATTTCAGGGTGAAAAGTGGGTTGGCCTAAAACCACCCTTGGAAACGCCCATAATCGTACATTTGTGAAAGGACATAGCCCAAGTCCATGTGAATGAAGGGGTTGTTGAAAAAGGAGCTAGTGCCTAAAATTCGTCATTTCAGAAGCGCGCAGGACGAGCTTGCGGGTCTGTTAGGACCTGCAGACAGAAGGAAAAAGGACCTATGTATAATTTATTTGGTCTCAATCAAGAGCTCTAAGAGTCGATTCGAATGAGAATTTGGAAAGATCCTAGACCAGGAGGTCGCAGAACCCTAGGAGGGGAGGGGGGTTGCATCAGAGAAACTAAAAAAAATGACTCTAGATGCAGACGAAGATGAAGCTATTTTTTAACCTACATTTCAAAAGTTTTCTTTTGAATTCAGTGAAGAAAACCTTTCTATAATGAAACAACATATATTAAATCCACTTCCACTAATTTCAAAACAACAAGTTCAAAATCATCTTTCCAATCCCATCATTAGAACTTGGGAAGAAATCAGCTACAACAAGAGTATAAAAGGACTAGGATATGACAAGGAAGTTACCTTTCATATTCCCAATTATTCTAGACCAATACAGTTCCAAAGTGATGGATTCCTTCAAGAAGTTTCAACTTTTCATGTTCTAATTCAACATTAGAATTATAAGTGCTAACATTGTAATCGAGTTGGTCACATGGAGAATCAGTGTTTTGATCTCCATCCTTTCTAGCAATTTGGCAAGCATAACCATTCTTCAGACATATGTTCAACATTGAAGAATCTATCAAGATTGAAGATTCACTATGATTGGATTGATCCTTGGCAGTGGTCATCAACAACTAAGAGATTATATAAGTCTTACCGTAGAATTCAATATTAAGTAAATACCAATCTTGCAGCACATAACATTTTTTTACATCACATAAGTGGTCCCCTTATGGCGTAGCCTTCAAGCATGGCCCTCACGGGATGAGATAACATGTGGTTTTTTCCACATACCCACTTCCTATTGTACACAAATGGAATAAGTATGATACTCTCTTAATCCTAGAAGAGGGAGTACAATGATGTAACTCTTATTTACCTTAAGGGGGGGGAGTTCAAAAATCAAATGAAGACGGTTCGTGAAACCACTTATGGTCTCTCCTTTCAGCTAACAAAGGGGGGAATTGATGATGGAATTTAAGATGTTTTTCAAACCAAAAGTTTCGACAAAAAATATGCCAGATGAGCATCAAATTTTCCAGATGGGCAACTATAGTTTATAGATAACAAGCTTCGGTAGGATTATGGTTCAATGACCTGCAATTGAATCATACACATGATACATTGGGATTTTTTTTGGACACCTAAAAGTCTCAAAATTGGTTAGTGGTCATCCAAAAACTATTAGATACATGGTATCAATTGGTCAGTGGTTATCCCAAACCACAGATTCAGAGAGCACTTTAGTGATACACTGATAGTAGAGTCATGATACTACATGTTCACCAATTAGAAGAAGACATCATATTAATCTAAGCTCAAATACTTGGAAAAATGATCAAATTGTCAAGAAATTAGGGAATTTTCAGATATTCCAGTTGTTCACTTCCATATCTCATCTCTCTTCCAGTTCATTTCAGATGAACCATTCAACATCCAGATTGTTGGTTTTTCAGATAGTTCTTCATTGGGGATCAACTCAAGAGTTTCAGTATGAAGCCTTGCAAATGATACCCGTTTATGATTCAATGTTGGTATTATTGATTAGACTTGTGATTTAGTGGGGAAATGCTATCCTATGGATTACCTTACCAATCACTAAGTTTAATTATCACCTATATTTGTATTATTCATTTAGGATATTAGTAATATATCCTCAAGTTATGACTAATGAGTTAGTTAATATTTCCTAGCCTAATCATCCTGCATGATTTTAGGATATAGAGAAAATATCTCTATGAGGTGGCATCACCCACTGTACTATAAATATGTAACATTGGTGTGAATACATAAGTGTTGGATAGTGATCCTTTTCCTTCATCTTGTTGTTCCTGTCTATATTTTATCAGTTTTTTATATCTGAGACAAGAAATTTATTTTATACCAAGAGAGGATAGATTAGAATACCTTGTATCTAGAGGTTTTCCTTGTGAATCATAGTTGTTGTAGCTCCTGAAATGCATCTCCATCTCCCACAACCTGTTTCGTACAAACAAGAAAAAAACAATACCAATCCCTTTCTTCTCCTAGTGTTAGAAATCACTAATCTAACTTAGATCTAGATTTATATATCATTCATAAGGTCAAATCCAAGGATTTTCATAATGAAATAAAAGTCATTTTGTGGAAAACCATTGATATATTAATTATCATAGAGAACTTACATAAATGTCATAGCTTTGATGATGATGCCATTATCCCTTCACTCTTTACTCCTTGACCCTCAACTTCTTGATTAGGATAGGAACTTCTGATTTCTGGCTATGATGGATAGGAAGAGCTCCTATGCAAATGGAAAACAGAAAAATACTCTTGATTCCTCCTTTTCTTTCTCAATACTTGCCTCTAGAGACCTCTAGATACTTGAATGATGTTTGTTCCAAGGCTCATGAAAAAAATATACAACTCATCCCTCTCATATCTCCTCATAACTCCTCAAATCTATAAGTTTATATAGATCATCGAGTGTTTCACTATAGCTGATGTCTGACGATTGTTGCGTGTTGTATACTATTAGACCCACGATGACCCTAAAAAAGGCTCAAGGTCTCGAGAAAAGAATGTATTTATCTTTCACTTTCTTCTTAACTTCATTCTAGCATGTAGGGTGGAAATTAAGGCTATAACACTCTGGCCTCAAAACATATATACAAGAAACTGCGGCTTAAAAAATCCTATCTCACCAACCTATATAATATCTATACATTTATAATTGGGGTTTGGCCTAGGGGTATTGCATTCCCCTCCCCTTTATTCATTCATTATCCTCAGTGCATTACTAGAAAAAAATTCTTCAAAGTTGTTAAAAAATATGTGGGTACTCTTCCTGCATGGCAGCTTCATGCTCCTAGGTTGCATATTCAATATCGTGATAGTTACACTAGACCTTTACTATCCCTATTGCTTGATTCCGGAGAAGCTTGACTTTCTGAATCAATATGCAGACTGACTAAACTTGGAAGTCTCCTTCTTGATCCACTTGAATCATATTCCAATCAATTACATGCTTAGGATTAGGAACATAATTTTTAATCAAATATGGAATACATTATGAATGCACATCATGGATGTAGATAGTGCAATCGTGTATGCAACATGACCGATCCTTTCTAGGATCTTAAATGGTGCACAATATCTTGCTGCTAATTTAAAATAGTTTCCCAACTTCGGGGAACTTCTCCTGGACTTCAATTTTAAGAACACATGGTCACCAACTTTAAAATCTCTATGTGTTATTATTTCATCTGCATAAATTTTCTTCCTATCCTAAGAAACATTTAAATTTTTCTTTATTTTCACAATCTTCTCTTCCATTTTCTTGAGTAACTCTAGCCCAACCATTGCTCTATTTGCTAGATTATCCCAACTCATTGGTGTGTTGCATTTTCTACCATATAATGATTCAAATGGGATCATATTTAAGGATTATCGATACCTATTATTATAACCAAACTCAACTAAATGTAGATAATCTTCCCATTTTAATGGTTTATCCATCACTGTTATAGCAAGATTTGCCTCACCCTATGAAAACTTGCATAGAGGGACTATTTCCATTTCCCTATGTAGACTTGAAGTTCCTTTTTGTAATATACCAGATATAAAATGTATGAAAAACATAAATAAAATGCTAGAAATGGAAGAATAACAACAATATAACTAGAACATTCACCACAATAGCACTGAAATGATAAGAGAATAATAAAAGAAATGACACTTTGAATCTGAAAGAAATGTTCACGGGCCTCTTCGAGGAGGCAACCTCCAGTTGTGCAGACCTATATTACAATAATATCCAATATAGGGTTCTCATACCCTCGACTTCTATTTATACTAAAAAGAAGCATCTAGAGGAAGATCCTTCGAGAAGCGGAAGATTCTATTAGGTCTTCTTACATTCACCTTATTCTATTTTATTGAAAGGCCTTATTAATATTGACCTTTATTACATACGAATATATTGTTCTACCTATGTGCGGTTCAGGACCCTAACATGTCCGCCCCCTTAAAAACAACCTTGTCCTCAAGGCTTGATATGAGGAAATTGTTGCAGAATGGTAGTTGGTTCCCAAGTGGCATCTACTGGAGTTGTATCTTTTCACTGGAATAACACTTCCTTGATGGTTCTTTGATGTAGGTGACGCTCACACTGGTCCAAAATTGCTTCTGGCTATAGCCAAATGGATCCTTCTTCAACTAACTCTGAAAGGTTGGTTTGAATTTGGCACTTAGCTCCAATCACCTTCTTTAAGCATGAAACATGAAAAACAAGATGTAGCTTCGAATGGATAGGAAAAGCTAACTTATAGGATACTTGTTCCACATGCTTGAGAACAGTATAAGGACCATAAAATTTGGGTGCTAGCTTCTGACAATGCTTGGCCTCGAGGGAAGTTTTCTTGTAAGGTTGTAGTCAAAGAAACACCTAATCCCCTTCTGCAAATTGACATTCAGAGCGACCTTGATCTGCTTGTTGCTTCATGCAATTTTGTGCCATGACCAAATTCTCTTTGAGGGTATGGAGAATATCCTCTCGAGCTGTAAGTGTTAGGTCAACCGCTTGGACCTTTGAGGCACCCGGTAAGCCTGAGAGAACTGAAGGTGGCTTCTTTCCATATACTGCCTCAAAAGGAGTCATGCATGTAGCTGCATGGTATGAAGTGTTGTACCACCATTCATCTAGGGGTAACCATTGATCCCACTGATTTTGCTTTTTCGAGGAAAAACACCTCAAATATGTTTCCAAACACTTGTTGACAACTTCCATTTGGCCATCAGTATGGGGATGATAAGTTGTGCTGAGATGCAATTCAATGCCTTGTATCTTGAACAGTTCTTACCAAAAATTGCTTGTGAAAGTTGGGCCTCAATTAGAAACAATAGAGAGCTGCATGCCATGAAGCTTGAAGACCCGATCCATGAAAATTTGAGCCACTGTGGATGTTGTAAACGGGTGTTGAAGAGTGCATAAATAAGCATACTTGGAAAGGCGATCAACAACCACCATGATGACTGATTTATTTCCTGATTTGGGTAAGACGGTAATAAAATCCATAGAGATATCCTTCCAAATAGCAGGTGCAATCAGGAGCGGTTGTAGTGTGCCCGGGGATTTGACTATTTCTCCCTTGTTGCGTTGACACACATCACATTCAGCAACAAAATTACGAATGTCTTGTTTCATACCATCCCAGAAAAAGGAACGTTTGACCCTGTCATAGGTTTTGGTGAAACCGGAGTGCCTTGCTATGGGTGTAGCATGAATCTCAGAAAGTACTGTGGATTTAAGCTTTGATTGTTTAATTAAATACAAACGGCCTTTGTATTGAAGTTCATCATGAAGCCAAGAGTACCATGGGGAAGCTGGAGCATTGGACTACAATTGTTGGATCAGCTACGAACTTCTGGGATCTTGTAGCCATTCCTAGAGACTGGCTTGGATTCAATCTGGGACAATGAATGAAAGAGAAAAAATGGATCCTTCATCTTCATATTTGTGGGAAAGTACATCCGCAACCAAATTGTCTTTGTATTTCTTGTAAATGATCTCATAATCATATCCAAAGAGCTTAGTCACCCATTTTTGTTGTTCTAGGGAGGAAATGAGTTGTTCCAAAAAATACTTGAGGCTTTGATGGTCTGTCTTAATTTGGAAATCTTTCCCCAATAAATAAGGGTGCCACATATCAACAACATGCAGAATAGCCAAAATTTCCTTTTCATAGATGGATTTGCCCATATTTATTTCAGATAGTTGCTTGCTGGTAAATGTTACACGTCAAAATTGCTAAGTGTCACATTGTCCCTATCAATCGTCGTAAGTGTTGCATCTTCCCTACAACTTTTGCAAGTGTCGCAAGTTGGTCATTAGTGTCACAAACGATGTTCAGACATGATGCCATGGTAATGACACTAAGGAGGAACTTATAACACCTCACATAACTAATTTGAAGGGGGAGAACTGGTTTACTAGAATCAAATATCTCTTGACACCTGAAAGAGACCCTGAAACACTGGTTTGGAGGGGGAACGCTCCCCTATTTCAGCTGCAGAAGCACTGGTGCTCCCCTATCATGCTTTAGGGAGCGTTATAACGCCCCTCAGGCCCTTCTGGAGGAGCGTTTATCATCTTGAGAGCGCTGGCGCTTTCCCAAGGCTTACCAGGGAGCGCTACAATGCTCTGATGCCCTTTCTAAGGGAGCGCTCCCTATTCTGGGTTAGTTGTTAGCCCGTTGAGGAGAATAAGGAGAGGATCATTCGAGATTAGGAGGCAGTTGTGCTCAAATTCTCAGTTTCATCAAAAAATCCCTGATCTAAAGAGAAGGTTCCCAACTGGTTCTAAACATAACTCAAGAGGTTATGCCCCTCCCAACCTATATAAACAGGCCCTATGATGGTGGATAGGAGGAGGAAGAATTGAATATATGAAACTTATGATCTTGGAGGAAATTGGTAGTCAGCCAAAGGAGAGTGATCAGTGAAGCTGTTGTTATCCATATTGTGGATCTTTCAGGCAAGGGTTAGACGAAGAGGACTTGACGAAGCTGTTGCATTCGCATCTACGATTGTAAGTACTACTGTCGTTATTCTCATTAATATGACACGCTTGGCCTGTTTCTTTCTAGTTTGTGTCTGATGTTACATGAACTTGTCATTTATTGATAGATCTTTTTTCAAGCTAATGTCAATAGAGTAGGAAGTGGTCGTATCTTGTTTTGTCCACAGAACTCAGCGAGGAGCAAAGGATTGGACCACAACTCGGAGCGTGCAGGGACAAACGTTGATTAAAAGGTACTTCTGTTATCTTTCCTTCTCATGCATTAGTTTAGATAGATTTGAAAGGAAGTCAGTGTCCACGTTAAGAATTTTTCTGTCTAGGGTTAAGGTCAAGCCTTAGAGGTAATCTACCTGTCTGCAGGGAGATTTTCCTACAACAGAAACTGGCGACTCCATTGGGGAGATAGCCTCGGATCGAAACCTCTTGTTTGGATTTTTCTCCTCATTGACCTTGTTCTGTCCCTTGATTGTTTCAGACCTGGTTCACCCCTCTTTGATTAGTTTCATGAGCTGATTGGCTCCTTACCTTGTCACATTCAGCTTACTTGTCAAGCTCAGATCTCAATTTTTGAATTTTTTTGACATTTCTGGGACTTTTAGACCCTAGCGCCCCTGTCCTAGTGTTAACAAAGAGCCAGCGCTCCTAATAGCCTTACACAGAGCGCTATAACGCTCTTTTCCCTTGGCAACAGAGCACCAACCACCTTTTGGCCAAAAAACCCTCCAGATTTGCATTTTTCAGGGTTTGCCTCTGTGTGTCTCCTGCTGAGTGATCTAGTGAGTCAATTTTTCTTCCTTATTCAGCCTTGACATCTGTTTTTTCGAAGAATAAATACCTCGTTGATTGGATCTTGTAACCTTCTTCACCATTTTCATTAAGTTTTTTCTGTTGAGTAAAGCTTGGAACCTATGCATTGCTTTTCTCTTCTCTTCAATTGAGAAAAAACCCTGGTGAAGGTCATCAAAGGTCTACAGACCTCTGTATCTTGTTTTTCGTCGAGGTCATTGTTCTTCAAATCTCGCTTTTGGGTGTGAAGTTTGATTTTTCTTTGATTGTTTCTTTTCTTTCGTTTTTCGTTTTGATTGCTACGAAGGGTGTATTGTTTGTGTGACTTTTGCTTATGCTAGTTTGGTTTTCATTCATACCAATGAAGATAATTAGCAAAGATAAGCATTGTGTTGTATTGATCATCATCCATACGCAAACAATTAAAGATATCTTCATGACTGATTGAGCATATTAGAAGGCATTTAGAAGTCTTTTTCATTACATCAGGATTTGATTGAGAAATGAATGGTTTGAGAACATTCCGTAGTCGTGCTTGTTAGTGAAAGAACTCTCTCTCTCCCTTAGTTAGGTGTTCATCGAAAAGAAATGATTTTTTATCATGTTCGATGCATTCCTTGGATCTGAGTCATAATTCCATTTGTTTCACTTCCATGCACCCCTTTGCGTAAAGAACAACCATAAAAATCAACGCTAAATAAAACTTATCTAGAACTTTTTCTTTGCTAGGATCCTCCACCAACAGTAGAATAGGTGTAGTACTTTGGATAAGGCTGTGAACATAACTCTCCAAAGTTGTCAAAACAAACATTAGTATCCTGAGTTAGGGAGAGTAAATCCAGTTATCGTATAAGTCTGCCTGGGATCCCCCTCTCACACAGGGGTTATGCACGAGGTTGCATTCGGGTAAGCTACGGGGACTAACCCTCTGTGGTTTAACTGATTGTGGTGGTCAGATCGTATTATGGGGATCACTTTGAGGTAAATCCACAATTAATGTGTGGAAGCTTCTTAGTTGGTTTCGGGCTTGATACCCTTCCCGTACGTTCGGATCAAACTGTCGACTGTTCCCGCCCAGGGGCTGACTGCGAATTGGTAACCTTATTGGCCATAATCTTTAGGTTCTTACACAAGGTGACGGTGACGGGAAGTCTCACTGTACCTGGAGAAGACATTGGTCAAACTCACTCGGGCTCCTTGGAGGG
>ML798380.1:208585-219499 GCA_009831015.1 Picea engelmannii | reverse complement strand
GAAATTTAAATAAAATATTAATAATAATAAAATATTTCAATTTAGACCATACATAATGTTCACATTAAGTTTCTTATTACTTGAATATGTTCTTTTTACATCCTTGTAAGAGGGAGATGTGTAAATTAATATAGTAATATAGCGTTAAGAAGTAAAATTCAAAAAAATAAACATTATTAACAAAAGTATTTCAACCCCCACCACAAATAGAAATTTCAATGTATAACTTAAATTTTATTTATATATGATGATTATGATTGATGGTGGTGGTGGTTAATGTTTATCATCGTTGGTCTATGAAACCTTAATGATTGAAATTTATTCAGAGAAAGGTTCCAATATCATCAAACTTTTGATGGCTTAGAAGTTTAGTGGGTATTTTGAAAAATATTTTTAAATTCAAATCTAATTTCAGTGGCACTATAGGAGAAAGTTCTTTCCATATTCAACCCTCTTGCTTTCACAATGGTGACATATATTGTTTCCTACCACTAAACTTTCGATGGCTTAGAAGGTTAGTCTGTATTTTGACAAATATTTCATGTTCTTGTACATTAATGTAATGTTCATTAATCGCATTCATTAATCAAATAAACTATTAACCATGAAATGATCTATCAACATGGTTGAATTATTTTGTAAAATTACTAATAGATTCATAATTTATAATTGCATTTCTAATTGTATTTAATAAAAAAATATGAAGTATAAGACTACTATATAATTCTCATTTCCCATGTATACTAGTTTTTGAAAAGAATAATAATAATAGCATTATGCATCATAATTTTGAAAGTTACCTAGAAATGACTTTTCATTTTCATGGTATGTTGCCATGTTGCTATAATTAATAATCATCATATATTGTCATGCCACTATAACTAATAATCAAACAAGTTTTAAGGGTTTTAAATAACTATCATTTAACAAACTTAAAAATAAAGAGAAATCCCCATAGAATGTTGTTCTTCCACTCTTTATCAAGACTTGTTGGCAATCTTAACCAAGCATATACAAAGTCAAAAATGCTCATTTCATGATATAAAAGGATCCTAAATGATCCTATGAAGTGCATAAAATTTCTTGTCCTTAATAGATTGGTAGGTTAGAAAAGAAAACTAAGATAACTTTGTGTCCACCTCCTTGCATAAAATAAGTAATCCTATGCTCTTCATATACTCATGGTCACATCTTTCTATTACATTTAACACTTAGAAAAATATTTATCGATAACTATTTATGTATTTCAAATAATTTTAAAATTATTGAACATATGATAACCACCATTAACACTCAATAGTTACACAAATCTCACTTACATAAACCAATTCCTGGGATTTTCATTTTCTAGAACAACCTCAAATCCTCCACACATCGCCCATTCTAAACATACCCATAAATTATAATAGTCCATGGTACCACATTTTGTTCAATAATTTTTTCAAACACTTGGTGTGCATCCTCCAATCCTCTTTTGGGAATTCAAATCAATGCATCCCCACAGAAGAGGTGTATAAATATTTGAGTCTTATAGGAAAATAGTCTCCTCAATTTTATCAATGCTCCATTCATCAGCTCCAAATTCCCTTTCCATTTTCAACTCTCATGGTACCAACCAATTTCCTCTAAGCCATATTCATGAAAAACTTCTTCCCCTGAGACCTATGAGCTTTGTGGGTCCATAACTAGTGTTAGATTGTAGAATGTACTCAACATGGATTTTACCATCCGTTGATAAGTATCCAAAATTAGTGAAGCTAGCTTCTTCCATATCACATGTATCATTCAATTAAGATTAATGTATCATTCCTTTAATATTTCCATCCTACAATTTTTTTGTATTCTCCAGGTACCCCCCACTCAAAGCATTGAAGGTGTCAACCGAAGCAGAAGAATCTCATGTGATTCTTGAAAGCACTGAAGGTGTCAACCGAAAAAGAAGAATCCCCTCTGATTTTATCATTGATTTATCTCCAATATCATTGAATAATAATCTAGATTTGTAATTTCAATAACTTAGAAATTTAACTCAATTTTTAATGTTTATTATTTTATAGTGTCTAATTTGAATTACTACAAGTGTTTTTGTTAATAATAATTTAAAATAATTATTATTTTCTTTAAGAATTTAAAATGGTTTTTCATTTATTAAGAATACTAAACATACCATTAAATAACAACTATTATTTTTCCAATCATATGTTTTTTTATTAAATGGTTATTTTTAATAATGTTTAGCATATACTATTGGTATTGAGATGGGCATTTTGAAATTTAAACAAAATCATAATTAACTTTGGCTTTGAAGTCATATTTTTTCATTGCATTGTTTCTCTTAGTGCATATTATATTCTATCAAAATCATTTTAAAATTATAATAATAAAGGGCTTTATCACTAGTAATTTAATTAAACTTTTTGAATTTAAAACTATTTTGGATTTTTATTTATAATTATTTTTATATTCAATATGAAGTTGCTAAATATGAAGTTGAAAACTCGAATTTAAATAAAATATTAATAATAATAAAATATTTCAATTTAGACCATACATAATGTTCACATTAAGTTTCTTATTACTTGAATATGTGCTTTTTACATCCTTGTAAGAGGGAGATGTTTAACTTAATATAGAGTTAAGAAGTAAAATTAAAAAAACAAACATTATTCACAAAAATATTTCAACCCCCACCACAAATAAAAATTTCAATGTACATCTTAAATTTTATTTATATATGATGATTATGATTGATGGTGGTGGTGGGTAAAGTTTACCATCATTGGTCTATGAAACCTTAATAATTGAAAATTATTGAGAAAAAGGTTCCAGGATCCTAAACTTGATGGCTTAGAAGGTTAGTCGTTATTTTGACAAATGTTTTTAAATTGAAATCTAATTTCAGTGGCACTCTAGGAGAAAGTTCTTTTCATATTCAACCCTCTTGCTTTCACAATGGTGACATATATTCTTTCCTACCACTAAACATTTGATGTCTTAGAAGGTTAGTCTATATTTTCACAAATATTTCATGTTTGTGTACAGTAATGTAATGCTCATTAATCGTAATCATTAATCAAATAAACTATTAACCATGAAATGATATATAAACATGGCTGAATTATTTTGTAAAATTACTAATAAATTCATAATTTATAATTTCATTTCTAGTTTTATTTAATAAAAAAATATTAAGTAGAAAACTACTACATAATTCCCATTTCCCGTGGATACTATTTTTTGAAAATAATAATAATAATCGTTTCTCATCTCCCCCGTTGTCAAAAATATTTTCCACTACAATCTTCCCTTTGTGCTAATGGATCATCCTTGGGAAAACTACCTCTACAAGCCCTTGAGCATGGCTTCCATTGTTGGATACCCAAATACCATGCCTAAAGAAAACAACAAATGGTTTCTTGAGTTTCTGAGAAACAATGTGGTCATAGCTAAAGATCACCTATATGCAATCGGTCGAAACATGGAAAATGAAGGAGTGGAACAAGAATACGTGGCAATGAAGATACTATCCACATCCTTGACTGGAGATTCCCAAAGGTGGTTCAAGGCATTGTCTAACGATCACCTGGAAACATATGAAGATTTCACTAAGTTATTCAAGAGATGATGGGAAATAAAGAAGGATAGTGGAATGTTGATGACTAAGTTCAATCAGATTTAGAAGAAGGAGAGCGAGACAATGAGTGAATTTGATATGATATTTGACAAATTGCATAGCGAGATCCCAAGGATTTATGTCCATAAAATGCGGTTTTTTTGTCTCCTTTATGTCAATTCATTTGAGGGGTAATTTGGTTTCATCCTAAGGGATAAGAAACCCAACACTTTGGCATTGGCCAACGAGTACAATGAAAATATCGAGGAGAATGTTCTCCACTCCAAGTTTGATCCTTTTCAACATCCTTGTGCTAAAATAGATGCAAAGACGGACATATAAATAAATATTGCACCAGATCGACTAGCTCTCATATCTCAAAACATTGATCATATGAATACTCAGAATAAATTTCTAACTCGATTAACGAATTTGGAGAGAAATCAAAATGCTCTAAGACGTCCATTTGTCAGAAAACAAAAGGATGTTATAGGATGGAAGGAAAGGACTCAATAGGAGGAAAAGGATCCTGATGTTTTAAATCTTGTTGGGATGGTCAGCATTCATCTATCAGAGTGGTTCTCTCCTTGTCAAGAACCTCATTCGAAAGTGGAATTCCCCAGGAGAGAGGAGGACTCGCCTAATAGTATGGACTTCATAGATACAATATTCTATTTCCAAGATGATAATGATGATGGTGATTATGTTTACATCACACAGGAACAACTTGATGAAGTCCATAAAAGAGTAGCTAGAGAAGGCTGGCTAAAATTACTTAACTGAGGATCAAAGAAAAGAATTGAAGAAGAAGGAAATACTAACTTATGCTAGAAGGAATAATATTCCTATATATACTTCAGTTCATCCAAAACCAAATAATCAAGCTCCAACATAATCGATAAAAGAATATCCTTCTCAATTTTCAAAGAGATTTGATCTGCCTATCCCACCTCCATACCATGATTTGCTTCTAAAACTAACACAGTCAAATGAAAAAATTTAGTTGAACATAGATTTCCCAACCATGATCAGTAAGATGAATATGTCAGTTCCTATGGTAGAAATCTACAAGATTCCTTCCATGAGAAGAAAATTCTTGAAAGCATTGAAGGTGCCAACCAAAGAAGAAGAAACCCCTTTGATTTTGAACACCATGTACAATGGATGACAAAGGGATGCTAACCCTCCCTTTTACATATCTCTTGGTGTGAATTGTCTCTGCTTAAACAATTTCATGCTAGATTATGGGGCCTCGACAAATGTGATGTATTTGAAGGTCATGAGTCAACTTAGTTTGAAGACAAATCACCCATATGGTAATTTTTGTGGAATTGATTCCAAGAAGGTGAAGGTTTATGGTCTCATAGAACACGTGGAAGTCTACTTGGAATATTTCCCTCACATTGGACTTATCATGAATCTAGTGGTGATTGATGTTCCAAATGCTTGGGGCATGCTCCTATCAAGGAGTTAGGAATCCACCCTTGGTGTATTTCTCAGTGTGGACCTAACTCATGCACACATTCCTATGACATATGGTACCTTCAAGATTCTCTATAACCAAGAAGTGTCTAGGAAACATATGTTGGATTAAAATGACCGTGATTATAGTAACGAGAATGATTTTGATGAGGTTCTAGATACCATTGAATATGATCCACCAAACCTAAATTTTATGTAGGATGACATCATAGATGCACTACTTCCCAAAACAGAAAAATACAAGGAAAATATTGCAAAATTCCAAGGGAAGGAGTGAGGGTCCATCCATATATTAAAGAAAGAAGAAAATAAAAGGGACAAAGAACTTGAAAATGCATTAATGATGGATTTAACATAGAAATTCCTTGGTATTCCTAGTTTGAGAATATACATTACATCAACTACAATGAAGTAATCCTTGCACTCATGTGGGATAAGAAGAAGGGAAAACCCAAGTATGATCAAAATAATAATTTCTTTTGCCTTGGCCCTTACGTCATCAAGAGGAATTATAAGAAAGAGAAGTACTAATTTCCCACCATGGATGGGAGAAATATGCCATTACTAGTGGATGGGTCTCTTCTATGAACCTATATTCAAGGAACTTGACTTCTTGAGGGCCCAAGCCCCGGGTAAGTAGGTAGATCATCTTAATTTCCTGCATTTTCATCTCGATTTATCATGATAGTTTAGTTGCATTTCATTTTTTATTTTCATTTTTCTCTACTTGCATTATTGATTTACATATTTTTCTTTCATCATATTATATCGATTTTTTTTTTTTTTCTAGATTAGTTGTCAATTTTGAAGTGTTGGTTTTTTTATATGAGCATAAGATAAGTGAGCCACCCTGAATTTTATAGTTTGTTGTTTCAATGTAGGAACATATCTAACCAGGATATGTTGAGTTTCTCATGCACTCTGTGGTGAGTACATGTCCCCAAGTAGGAGCGAGATGTTATCCCCCATTTCTAGAGATAACTAAGGAGATAATGTCTCAAGGCCCTCAGGTTGCAGACATGGAATGTTGAGGGATAGATAGACTCGTTATGTCCACTTACATAGATGGATACCTACTTCACCACCACACTTATTTGGTTCATCATGATGAAATTCACCACATCAGCCTATTTCTGAAAGACAATGGATCTTTCTCCATAAGGTACAAGTCAAGTATTGTGGTAAGTGTCAGTTTAGTACTAACCCAAGAAGAGATTATACCTCATTTCATGGGAAGAAGGGGTTGAAGGCCTAGGGTGAAATTAGCTGGAAAAACATAAAAGATAAAATTATAACCTTCTAGTTTCTCACCCAAAGAGGTCTCTAGAAAAATGAAATGTTTCTCTTAAAATAATTGAAGACCTTGAAAAAACAAATTTCACATATATAAATGTCCCACTTGTTGAGGGATCTACACAAGTGTGGTATACMCTTTTATTTACCCATATAGTACTCTCTGTAACTCTACCTTCAAGTGACATTGTGGTACTTATTTCAAGTCTTATGTTACCCAATTGTTTTGGATTTTAAAAAAWTTATGCCAATAAATGGGCTTTGAAAAAGGATGCATTGGAAATGAAGGTATAGCACACACTCTACAAAGGAACCAATAAATGAGAAAATACGAACCATTGTATGTCATGAATTCCATGCCCAAAGGTATGACCCCCATCCATTCCATATTCCTTACAYGGCTTAGAGAGGGTCCACCTAGGAAACACCCCTTGATTTGAGGAATGAMAAACTCAATAGGTCACCTTGACAACCCTCACATACCTAAACTTGGCAAGTTACATAGGGTATTTGAGCACTTGTTTAATTTGATAAGTTAKTTTTGGTGMATATGTTTAGGTGGATATTGTATTAAATGTGACTTTACTTGCCATGATACATTTTACTTGAGACCCTTGGAGGGCGCACTCATTTTCCTTTGCAAGACCTAGCTTGGTTGAYGATTTGGAGGAACAAGCCTAACTTGGGYGTACATTGGGGATTGAATCCCACAGGTTGGATGCCATGACCCACACCTTGGGTGAAGACAGAAGATGTGAGTTTCCTTTTGAGAAAAGAGAAKACATCTTGAAGGAGGATATATATCCCTCATTTTCCCAACATTTGACCTTGSAAGGTCATAACATMTCTCTCTTGGGATTGATGTCATGATTTAGGKATAGGGTTTGATGATGGTGGTGGTGATTTTATGAATCATCATGCYTGATGGAGAGAACACCCTATCACATAAAGGGATGRTCTTTGGAGGCCCAACGACTTYCTCTTCAAAATGAATGTTTTGCTAAAAGTGCAAGACGTCAYCCAATTAGGGAATTGCRTCATATTTTTATGGTTTGTTTTGTGCAAAAATCATTTTTATTTTGTAAAGGGGTAAAATAAAGGAGGCCAACATCCKTTTTTGTGGTTTACYCTCATATTATGTGSAAAAACATTATATTAAGGTATTTTATAAATAAGAGACCAAAACATTTTCATTTTAACATAGCTCTCTCATTAGAGAAGACTACTTAACTGAAATTTGAGCCCTATTTAGGAATTTGACCCCTCTCTCTCTCTCTTGTGAAACTATTTTAGATRATTATCTTGGTATATTGTGGAGCTAAGGTAGTGCGCACATTTTTTAGGCTTGTCTTTTGGCATGTRGATGGAAAGTTCTTGGTAAAATACGATTTTTATCTTGGTATCTTGTGAAATTATTAAGKGCATTTCTACATTTTGATGGTATTTTATTTTGTTTCATCATATTCTTGTCTACAACTATTTTAGGAGTATAAGAGCATACACCCTCCACCAAGTTTCATCTTATTTACTATTTTTTATGTCACTTTTACAAGGTTGCTAGGGTGAGTAAAAGGGCTTACACCCTCCTAGATTTACCTTTGTTGGTTTTGCATGCTCTAGGGAGTAAAAGGGCTTACACCCATAGAKATATTGTGGATACAACTCTTATAACCAAGACTTTATTTACCCAATATATTTAAAGCACTAATCTAAAAATTGCATTGGAGAAATGAAATACTTGCATTGAAAAATGTGTTTTAATGAGATATGTGAATTSTCTAAAGTGGAAKCAATTTTACAYGYGTTTAGTTTTCTTGAGCCACTAGGGTGTCTATATTTTACAAGTGTCTCTTTCTGCTATAATAACATTTTCTATAGTCATAAAGGTTGCAGMAAAACACTCTTAAACTCTACTTTACTCACTACTCTACCACTAAAATCTKCTTAGAAGTTGTTAATATTGTTAATCTACATGGTATTGGGTATTTGTTGGGAAATTTGTTTGTTGATTTGTTTGAGTATAATTTTYTATTGTAGAAATATTTTTTTACAGTCATTTGGATATTACAATAATTATCTAAAAACACTACCTAACAACCCTATATTGTCACTAAAGTCTTGCTTCATTATACTTGAGTTAAACTAGTAATTACTAGCTTAGTCTCTTGCATCTCTATTAGGATTTTGGATTCATCTTTATTGCTGCAATATAGAACAAAAAGATTCACTTTCTCTTCCATTTGATATTTTGTCTTGTATATCTCCATGTTGTCTTGTCTCGGGCATGTATAAAAAAAAATTGTAGGTACACTTCACTTCGGAGACATACCCTTATCCACAAGACTCTTACACAAGCCATTTTCCACTTCCTAACTTGAACTATAGAGGTTTTCACTCTCATCTTCTCACTTTCCATTTCATTCCCCCTAAGGTCACCGATATTCCCCCATTGTGGTGATTTTCATCATCACTAAAATGAGAGTGTCCATATAAGATTACCGTGGGTATATACTCTCACAGTTGTCCCAAGTTTGCAGATTGGGTTGGGATTTTCCCAACCTACAATCTGTGATAAAACATATCATGTGGTAGTTCTATATTGAAGTCAAAATATTGGTTGACTTCAAGTGAAACGTTTTCACATTTATTGAAAATCTAAAGAGATAGATAAAGCTACTTTGGTTGGACAAAAGAAGGAAACAACAAAAAATCTCCTTCGCTTCCCTTTTTTCTAAAACAAAAAGCATTTGGGTCGAATTTATTGGAATTATTAGCATGATTGTTAAGTTTTATTTCTCAAAAATGAATGAACATAGGAAGAGAAGGCGCACGAGTAAGGATTGATGGGGTGAAAATGTAACCAGGGATCAAACTTCAACATTCAGTACCCAACCCATTGAGACTTAGAGAACATTACAATCAACATTCTCCACACAGGAAGGGCTCTAGGCTAGAAAAGGGTGTTGTTTTTGTGACATTGCATATTAAAGAGATAGATCAGCCTTTACTCTGTTTTGTCTTCCCCCAATCAAATCACTCAACTTGATTGGATGAATGGAATATTGAGCAATCTCATCTGCTATTCTTTCATTTTTGTGACCTTTGAATTTCAAATTACTCCTAAGGGAACTCAATGAGGGAGTAAAAATGATGATCCTGAAGCAATAAGATACATCCTCAGTTTTAAATTGCTGGTCTTTATTTTTCAAGAGTAACACATAGGCATCATCTTGATCTAAGGAAAATATGTAACCAGTTGTTGGTAATTTACTCAGAGAAAAGGAGATGACTCCTAAAATCCCTTTGGCATCCCTATGGATGAAATATGCAGTTTGGAATTGGGAAATGTGAAGGGTACATTGGGAAGTTTACTTGAATAATATTGTGGTAATTAAAGAAAGTCAGTGAAGTGATGTGGAAATGGCCAACTTTCAACTACGAGAAGTACATTTTTATGAGGACCAAGAAAATCTTTTGGATTACAGATGCGGTAAAGTCACAATTTTCTATAAAGTATTATAATGACGATATGGCCCTTGTCCATGATTATGAACATTGAAAAGATGTTGACAGAGTAGGATCAAGATACAAATACTACTAGAGGACTTTTCTCTCAAACATTGCAGGACATAAATTCTCTTTAGGAACAATTCCATTTTTTTCTGAAATAATTTGTTTAAATGGATGTCAATGAAAGTGATCTCTAATCATGTGTCTCATAATCATTCATTGGTTTGGTATATTACATATGTTGGTTTTTTCCATGGAATTGTTTTCATTGTGCATAGAGAAAGGTCAATGTCAAATGAATACCATGGATGATAGGCGAGTTATGCCTTATGCTAATTTTGTTGATGCCTAAGAGCAATAAATATCTTATACCAGTGTTGTTTCTTATGTATAGATTGAGGGTCAATTGAAAATGTTATAAGGCTACTCATAAGTTCTTTATGTAAGCTGATTTAGATAAGACTTATTAGAAACTTGGGGAGGAATTTGGAAGACTAATTGATAAGAAACATTAGAATCTAGGTTTGAATATCCATAGGGATGAGTAGCATTTATTGTTATCTATTCAAGAACTCATACCAGGATATCAATGTGAAGGAAAAATTTTCTTTGGCTATGAGATTAATAAACCCAAGATAAATGGTGAAGATCCTTATAGCAAAGTGGCCATGACCTCTCAATTATACTATGGATTTTAAACTCATTAGCTTGTTTGATTATTTGTTTTGTATTTCAGACAAGTATATCTAGTCCTCATTAATATAATCTGCAACAATGATTTGAGAGTCCCTATTGGAAGGTAGATTACAAAAAGTTCCCCTAATATATCTACGCTCTCAAGTCTCAACTGTATTTCTGAATTGAGCATGCATATATTCCCTTCTAACAATGTCATCAAGAAAAACCTAACTTGATATGCTCTCACTAGATTGTTAGAAACATTCACATCTTCTAATGAATATCGAATCAAATTTCTTGACACAATCATTGATGGTTCCATCACAATCATATGATGA
>ML798380.1:180533-197053 GCA_009831015.1 Picea engelmannii | reverse complement strand
TAAAAAGCACATATTCAAGTAATAAGAAACTTAATGTGAACATTATGTATGGTCTAAATTGAAATATTTTTTTATTATTAATATTTTATTTAAATTTCACTTTTCAACTTCATATTGAGTATAGAAATAATTATAAAAAAAATACGAAATAGTTTTAAATTCAAAAAGTTTAATTAAATTACTAGTGATAAAGCCCTTCATTATTATAATTTTAAAATGATTTTGATAGAATATAATATGCACTTAGAGAAACAATGACACAATATGACTACAAAGCAGAAGTTGATTATCATTTTGTTTAAATTTCAAAATGCCCATCTCAATACCAATATTATGTGCTAAACATTATTAAAAATAACCATTTAATAAAAAATATTGTTATTGGAAAAATAATAGTTGTTATTTAATGGTAAGCTTAGTATTCTTATTATTTTATTGGTTTGAATAAAATTGTAAATGAGCTGATCTTTCGAGTTGGGATAAGAATAAAATCCTCTTTGAAACTCTTGTTACACCTTCTATTCTTTATGGATGTGAAGTGGATGTAGTATCTCTCGTGAATCCTGGAGAAAGATAGAGCAAATACAAAAGAAATTTGTAACCTATAATCTCAAAATTAAAGGAAATACACCCTATCCCATCCTCCTCTTAGAAACAAGCCTCTCCCCCATTGAGAGGACGGTTATGACTAGATACCTAATGTATAAGAACATGTTAAACAACATGGAAGACAAGAGGCTACCTAAAATTGCTTCAAACTCAAGTCATAACCACCATTGACTCAAGTGAGGATGGCATAAAGATGGCATAAAGATGCCCGGTCTTGGATAAACTATTGGGAAATCATGGAAGAAACCATTTTGTAGAATAAAGATACTATTAAAAAAAATGTCAAATGAAAATTTAAGGAAAAAATGTGGTGTGATAAAGAGTTAGGGGAAAAAAGAAATTTAAGGTATTATAAAGATGTAATCAACCCTAATTTAGAAGATCAAAATTATCTATCTATTTTTCCAAGTGTAAAGAAAAAAATAAGCATTGCTAAGATAAGAAAAAATTCTCATGAGCTCCATAGTGAAACTGGTGTTATAACCCTAAATTGCACCATACATGCTTACCTGGCATCAGGCCATCTCAGATCCCTTCTTTGCCAAAGCACTGTTGAACAACTCTTTAAAAAACCTCTTTTATAAGGGCCCACACGCCCTAATCTATTATTGAACACATGTACACGCTAGCTAACCTAAAATAGCCCGCGTGGATTGACAAAAGCACGAAAAAAGGAAAGTTGTCGACGAAACACACAACTCTGGGTGAGTTAACTAAAACTCTCGGCCATGCATGACTGAGGGTTGGTCCAAATACCTAGCTTATTCTAGCCTATAAAATAAGGGATAGGGGTCCTATTTGGAGGAGGAAAAATATAGCAAAGAAACTCTACCCATTTGCATATTCCCATTGTCCCAACCCTTTAGCCATCCTCGTGCCAGAAGAGATACTAAGCAAAGAAGTTGGATGATAGTTGAAGAGGAGCCCAGGATCAGGTTCACGGAGCAGTGGTCGGTCTCAAATTTTTGTAAGTTGACTCATTCAAAGTAATAAAGAAAATTCTTTTTCCATCCCAATTCATGAGTTATTCATAGTTTGTTAAGTGAATATTTGAATCTCTAACCCGTTAGTCTATAGGTAAGATGCATGTGTAGTTGTTGTTTCTCTTGTATGCAGGTTAACTTTGGAAGGAAAACTGTGGACAAGTAATCAAGTGCGACAAGGGATCGACATCGAACACCTAGAACAAGGTAGGTTGATCTAGCCATGTTTTTACTAAAAGGAAATGGGATTTAAGTCTGGGGATGAAGGTAGAAAGTAGATTTTTTCTTGGTCATATCTGCATGCAAAGCATAACCCTATTTTCTAGTCCATAAGGGGATTTCCCTCACAACAGATTTGGCGACCATACTGGGGAGATCTATAGGGTTCCTAGGAATTTTATGTGTTTTTGGGTAGTTTAAAAGATTGGTTTTTCTTGCCTGTTTATTTTTAGTTTTTGTAAAGTCTAAGAAAGCAGAGAGTCTAGTTTTCCATACCATCTTTCTCTGATTTGCTTGACTGTGTTTTTTTGGGATCCACACAGGTACACATGGCATGCATAAGGTCTGCACACATGTACCTGTGCCCTATTCTCTTACAGCCCACGTGTGAACGCTAGTTGAACAAGTAGCGGTAGCTTGTAGAACCCAGAGAATTTTTGAGGCAGTCATCCTCTTCCCTGTCAAAATGAGACATTCTCAGGGGTTTTCTAGAATTTTGTCTGAGTCTTGGTTGTTTGCAGTCTTGTCTCAGATTGGTTTGTTTTACAAAAAAATTTCTTACATTGTTTGTTTTTTCTGTTAAAAAGAGTGTCCAAGCCTTCAAGGGATCTTGGTTAGCAATATCAGTGGTCTCTTCCTGGTTTGGGTTGTATGTTGTTATTTTTTCTCAAAGTTTAGAGATAAATGTGGCCTGTACAAGGTCAGCCCGCGTGTACACTCCCTCTGTCTCTATACAACTCATGTTCACATGCTTTCTATCGAATCAATGGTAGCGTGATTGTACAGGATAATTTTTGTTAAGGGTAAGTCAATCATCCTTTCCCTTGATGAGAATTATACCTCTTAGGTGTTTAAATATCTGTCTTAGGAGTCAGTATCTTAGGATTAATCTTACCCTTAGCTTTCTTTTTCTCATTTAAAAGTTGTCATAAAAATGAATTTTTTAGGGGTTTTAGACAAATGTGAGAGTCATTTTTTAAAAGTTACTAGTGTGTGATTTGTTGAAGTGATTCTTTGCGATCTGCGATTAGGCCAGAATTGTTTTTTCTTGGTTTTTACTTGTTGGTATTTTTCCTTTTTGCTTTATCAACATTTAAATAAAAAAAAAAAAATCTCTTTCATTTTCTTGTTTGGTTGAAGAGTGTGTTTCTGCATTATTAGCCAGGGAAAAGTCATTTATTTCATAAGTTTTTGTAGTTTACATAGATCATAAGTAGCTTGTAGTCAAGTGAAATTTCTTTTGAGTTTTCTGTCCAAAATCTTAGAAAATTAAAAAAATATTTATTTTGAAAAGTTGAAATTTTGCATTAAGTAAAAGTTTTTATTTCCAACTTTTTTATTCATTTTATCTTTGGTCTTTTACACATCATCAATTTCACTTTCATACCCCTTGACATAAGACAAAGCCATAAAATTAACGCTAAATCTAAAATTTATTAGACTTTTTTGTTTGTAGGGTTAACCAACTAGTTTAGGATTAGGGCCTTGGATTAGGTTGGAGAGGAAACTCTTCAAGGCCATTTAAAATCAAACATTGGAGTCTGAGTTAGGGAGTGTCTAAGTCCAGTATCTTGAAATTTATCTGGGACCCCCCTCTAACATAGGGGATAAACATGAGGTCGCGTGCGGAAAGGTAGCGGAGATAACCCCTCAAAAGTTGGACCAATCGTAGTGGAGAACACATATAGAGGGCTTGTTTTGGGATTTCGTTGATTGCATTTTCCACGGGGCTTCGTGGTTCTCGAATATGTTTGAGGTCCTCAGTTGTCTTCCGGACCACTTGCTTTCGATACCCTTGACAGGTTTCAGGCTTGATACCCTGCTCATTATGGTCTACCCGACTTTCGACTATACCTGCCTGGTGACTATTCGTGCGCTGGAAACCCACTTGCCTATCTTTTTTAGGGACATACACAGGTGACTGCGGGGGTATACCGTAGTACCTAGGATAGACATCGGGCCACTCTTTGTAGAGTATACCCGGAGGGTGATTCTGTGTTCGAGTTCCACTTGCACCGGTAAGTTGCTCTAGTGTTGGTTGTTGTAATTGTTCTTCTAATTAATTTAGTGTTTGCATGTCTTATCTTCTAGGGAATTTTTTAGTGTGTGTTACTTTTGAACGTTTAGACTACCTTAGATTGTCTTTGATCTTCTCACACAATGGAGGATCATGATATCTTCCAGTCACGAAGGCTTCATGGGCTGCCGCCGGTTAAACTGGAGCCAACCCCACCACCATTAAGGAGAAAGCTAGACTAACAAGGGTCTTTTGAAGCGACTGGGTTACAAGCAATTGTGCCCGACCAACATCCATAGGAATCGACCATTTTGGACCTTGAAGCGCACGCTCTTGGCCCGGTTGAAACCCCAACCACTGATTTCTTGGCACCTTTCATCGTACCAATCCAATTTTATGAGCGCTAGACAGTTTTGCATACAACAATGGAAACAAATGTTGTTACTCCTTCTGGAAATTCTTCAATTCCCACTACGGTTGTCACCACAAAAGAGTTTTCACCTCCTAACCCACCATCACCGATCCAAGCCACCATGGTCTCGACCACCTCTACATTGCGCACTGGTCCGATCCCATCTTTGGCGGTGACCACAACCCCTTTCACACTAAGTGCGGCAGGCCCTCTGTTCTCATACGTGATGCCTATTTTGGGTACAAGTCATGTACTTTCCTACTCCATTTTACAGAATTCAGGTCTGGGGGCAAGGAGCTCTAGCGCTCCTCTACAAGGTCACATAGGGGGCACTCCTACTCCCTTTAACTCTTTCCCTTATGGAGGAGGTCATATCCCTCCTTCATCCCCTTCACTCGGTGGCTCGCATCAACAATCCGCCTGGAAACCTACATACCATAGTTTATTTGTAGCGGGGAGTCAAGGAACACCTTCGCATAACATGCTGGTAGGTTCAACACCGTTTTCTTTGGCCAGAACATTTGGCAACAATGCCTTCTCATCAACCGCCTTCTTGACTGGGGGAAATCCCAGTTTTGGACAATCTCTTCCTATGCAGGGTACTATTCGTGCACAAGGGACAAACCCAAGAACTTCTTCTGCATCAAGGCCTTGGAATTCTTGGTAGGGATCTGTTCCCTCATCTGAAATTTCGATTTGGAGTAATTCTTTCCACAATCAATGGAACCCCAAACAAACTACTATGCTTATCCCCACAGGACCGACATGGGTCAACCCTTTGCAAAGTCCTTCGAATATAATGCATGCGCAACCATCTATGTCCTATTTGGGAAATCCTCCAATGATGTCTCCACATATGCAAAATCCGTACGTTGGCCAGGGCCATGGTTTCTACCAGAATCCGGGCCAACATCCAAACTTTTCCTGGTAGCCTAGTGCCAGTCAAACTCCAGGCCCTTTTTTACCAGGTTATCACCAATAACCCAAACTACCCTTCCTGGCGAATTTGCACTTGCCAGATTTGACAAGGTTGTTGAATGACCTCATTTGTCACGATATGTGTTGGCCTCCTATGCCGACGAAGTTTCCTTCGGACATTCCAAAGTTCAAAGCCAAGCCTAACAAAGATCCTGGTGATCACGTGACTACCTTCCATCTTTGGTTCTCATCTAACTCATTGAAAGATGACTTCGTACAGTTGCAATTGTTTCAACGTACTCTCATTGGGAGTGCCACGAAATGGTACATTGAGCTCGATCGATCAAGATACTCTTCCTTCGGTGAGATGGCAATGGCTTTCCAAAACCATTTCCAGTTACCTGTGAGATACGATGCTAGCACAGAGATGTTGGCCAATTTCGAACAAATGACAGTGGACCATATCTCTAATCACATTCGAGAATGGAGACACCGGAAGAGTCTAATTAAGGTGCTAGTCCCACCAACATTCCTGCTTGATTGGTTCCTTAATTCTTTGGTCCTGCAGTTATCCAAAGACGTCACAACATCGGGAATATTCTTTGAAGAAGATGCCATAATGAGAGCTCAACAATTTGAGCTCATATATTCTTAGTCTGATTTATTATACAACATCTTGCCAGATACGCCACGCTCAATACTGGATAAAAATAGACAAAGATTCGGACCACATGCTGATGGTATTGTTGGTTCAGCACAAACAAAGCCCGTTGAGCAATTGACCAAGAAGTTGCAACAGTTATCTATACAACACATAGCGACCAACCAAACTACTACTTTGGTTGCTCCCCCTACCAAAACGTCGGAGGTACACATAGTACAATCGACTAACCCAAAGGCCACCCAACAGCTTGAAGGAAAGAAAAAACAATGAAAGAAGGGTAAGGGGGATAAAAAACCTATCGATGGTGCTGGTGGGGACAACACTGAAAAACAGAAGGCGAGGTATCCATGCAACTTGTGCGTGGAATACCACCCGACCCATCTATGTTGTCTACTTGCAGAGGCCCAAAAATTTGTAACACAGAAACAAAAGGCTGTGTTGACCAATCCATTTCAACATGGGAAAAATCTAACCCAAGCCTCTACAAGCACGGAAGGGGGCAGCCAAGACCCCTCTCCGCCTATGACCAACCCCACGTCTGCGAATGTATATATGGTGAGGGGTGATGCTTTTATATCAACTAGAGTGAATGACTATAGTAAACAAAGTACTTCTAAGAAGGGCAAAGAAGTTGAACTCCCATCTCTTCCTCTACAAATTGAGAAGATGTTGGGTGAAACAATGACACACATTCCAAAAGGCGCATTCAAAAAATCTTCTCATAACCCAAACACAAGGGCCGCCCAGAACTACTTTGTGGTGGAAGATTTATCAGAAATCCCTTACGCGATGTCCGCTTTGGTGGTCCTCCAAAGATACCCTTCCTAGAGGAAAGCCTTGATAAGGGCTTTAGGATCTATCGAGGCTTGTAATTCGTGTACAATCATGCTAGATACAACCGACTTAAAAACTCGTCTACCTTACCACATATCATTTCAGATAGTAGTGGCTTATCCCACAAAAACATTTACTTGGAATATCTTCCGCACGGTGGTTGATGAGGGAGCCTCGACATGCGTTATGTTGTTGGCATGTTGGAAGGCCGTTGGACAACATATTTTGTCTCCGTCACCTACTCTCCTCACCGCTTTCAATGGTCGTTCATTCCGACCACATGGTATTGTTCCTTCTTTATTTATTCAGTTTGGAGGGAGACCGTGTGTGTTGAGGTAGAGGTAGTCGATGCTCCCCTCGACTATAACCTCTTGTTAGGAAGGATTTGGACTTATGACATGCAAGCGGTGGTTGCTACAGTTTTTTGGGTCTTGTTGTTTCCACACGAGGGCGGGATAGTGACCATCGATCAATTGTCCTTCTCCAGACCTGAACCTACTTTGGGGGCATCCACGGTCCTGATGATTGATAATCCTTAACCAGGTGTCTTCAACGTAAGGGTTGGTTTGTGCCCATATTTGATGGTTACCCTTGATTACTCGCCTCCTCAAGGCAATATCAAGTTTATATCAAATCACCATAAGGTTGAGATTTTTCAAGTTTCGTCATTTCGCACGACTTACTTCGATGATTCGTGGACAATTCCTTCCCCATCTACCATGATGGATGAGACAGGACACCCAGGCATGTCCATGCCCTTATCCACAGCTGAAGTAGCGTACTCCTTAGTGCAACAAACTTCATCCCACACTGATCCAACTCCTGCACAAGAGTTAGATCCACTTCTAGAGCCTATTTGGGCTTAGGGTTCTCTCTCTCACACCGATTCATTGGACTTAGTATTTCCCTTTGATGAAGCAATAATCGAAGCAATGACTAGTCCAGATAAACCCTGGGAAGATCTTCATCATAGATCATACTTCCTCCCAGAGTTAATCTGAATTGAAGCAGGAGAATTCACCATGACCATGATGGGAGATCGATCTTGTCCTATTAATCCCATAGCTACACACGAAGTTTATGCTGAGGGTAATATGGAAACTATCACTGAAACCTTATATATCAATATCTCCCAAAACCCTGGCGTTTTGGATAATGTCTTCGTCGGAGTGAAATGCTCCCCTGAAGAGATTCAAATCTACACAGATCTTTTCAAAGGATTCTGTGACATTTTTTCCTAGTCTTATGAGGAAATTCTAGGCATCGATCCAAGAATTGTTGAACATGAAATTACAACGTATCCTAATGCCAAGCCGGTTCGGCAAAATCTTTGTCTAGTTAATCCTAAGAAAGCAGCAGCCATTAAGGTTGAGGTTGAGAAATTGATAAAAGCCGGGTTTATTTATCCGATCCATTTAACCCAATGGGTGTCAAACCCTGTGCTGGTCAATAAAAAACAAGGCACGATTCATGTATGTACTGACTTCTGTGATTTGAATAAGGCATGTCCCAAAGATAATTTTCCCACCGTTCATCGACCAGATCATTGATGAATGTGCGGGTTGCGAAGCCTTTTCTTTCATGGATGATTTTTTAGGATATAATCAAATCCAAATTAAACCCGAAGACCAACAAAAAATGGCATTCATCTGCCCATGGGGTACATTAACATATCGTAAAATACCTTTTGGTCTCAAAAATGTTGGAGCCACATTTTAGCGGGCCATGTATTTTTCTTTCCATGACCTCAAGCATATAGTCGAGGCCTATCTAGATGATTTAGCATCATGATCTCACAAGAGAAAGGATCATCCTACACACCTCCGACTTATCTTCGAACATTGTCGCTACTTTCAGATTCACATGAATCCAAACAAGTGCAGCTTCTATGTAACGTTAGGACGATTATTAGGTTTCATAGTGTCAACAACTGGGATCATGGTCGATCCTCTCAAGGTTGAGTCAATAATTTAGTTTCCCCCCCCACGCACAGTCCTTCAAATTCAGAGTCTACAAGGCAAGGAGAACTTTTTATGATGCTTTATCGCCAACTATGCCAAAATCACCAAGGGCTTTATGCGCTTACTGAAGAAAGACATTCCCTTTTACTGGGATGATGCGACTCAACACTCTTTCGACGCATTGAAACATTCCCTCATAACTGCCCCTCTACTCTGGCCACCTAACTATAACAAGAATTTCTTTTTATATCTAGTTGTAGTAGAATCAACCATTGGCATGGTTTTAGTTCAGGAAGATGACTTGTTCTTAGAATACGTGATCTATTACCTAATCCGAGGCCTCGTAGGACTAGAACTTAATTATTCTCACATCGAAAAACTTGCGTTGGCAGTAGCTCATGCTGTTCAATGGTTCCGTCATTATGTTATGTTTCGCAAGACCACCGTCATTGCCATCATGAATCCATTCCAGTACATGTTGACACGATGGGTAATAGGAAGAAAAATTAGTAGATGGATAGTCATCCTCCAAGATTTTGACTTAGAATTCATTTTAGAAAAGTCCAAAACGTCACTGTTCTTCGTAAAACTTATTTCAGAACTTCCGGTTGAGTCAGGTGATGTTGTGCCTGAAGAATCACCTATATGGGGAGATATGTTTTTGATCACATCCTCAGATCCCTGGTATGGAGATATACTTATCTATCTCCAGACTTTGAAGTGCCCCACCACTGCTTCTCGCGATGATCGTCGACGCATACGCCATCAAGCTAAGAATTATCTCATAATCGATGATACATTGTATAGGAGAGGTGGAGATTGCATACTATGTCGATGTCTCAATCATGAGGAAGCAGTTATCATGCTTAACGATTTCCATACTGGAGCTTGTGGTAGTCATTTTTCTGGGTTGGCAATAGCCCAAAAGATTCTACGAGCAAGTTATTTCTGACTGACACTTATCAAAGATTGTATCGAATTGGTAAAGAAGTTCCATCCATGTCAAATCTTATCTCGGAAGATGAGGGTACATCCCGCTCCCATGTTTCCTGTCATCACAGTTGGTCCCTTCACCAAGTGGGGGATTTATTACACTACTTGCAACCCTCCTTCATCAAGGGGGGCACCTCTATATCATCATAGCTGTAGACTACTTCACAAAGTGGGTCGAAGCTATGCCAGCGTTTAAAGATGATGGAGAGACTACAACTCTCTTTTTATTCAATCAGATAATAGCAAGGTTCGACATCTCGAGGGAGATTGTCACTAACCATGGAAGTCACTTTCAAAACCAAATGATGACTGAGTTAACATCAATGTTTGGGTTACAACAAGAACATTCATCACCCTACTACCCCCAAGAAAATGGGCAGGTGGAAGCTGTAAACAAAACTCTTATTCTACAACGAACTATCAACTCAGCCAAGTCAAATTGGCATTTGATGTTATACTCGACATTATGGGATTACCGAACATATGTTAAGACTGCAACCAGATTCTCCCCTTTTCAACTCGTTTACGAGCTGGAGGCAGTCTTGCCCATCGAATGTGAGATCCCATCTCTCAAGTTGGCAGTACAATTATTGCCAGACACTTCTCCACTTGAAGAATGGTTAGTATACCTTGAGAAGCTCAATGAGAAGTATCGTGATGTGGCCCTGGCCAACGAGGCTAACAAACATAAGGTCAAGTGTCAGTATGATAGGTCCATTCTTCCTCAGATTTTTTCTGAAGGCGACCTTGTCTTGGTCTACGACCAAGATAAGGACCCCCCGGGGCCAGAAAAATATAAACCCATGTGGTTCGGACCCTTCATCATAAAAGAGGTTTTAAAAAAGGGCGCTTATCGTCTGGTTGACTTTGAAGGGAATGCTTTGGTGAAGCCTAGAAATGGGCTCTATCTCAAGAAGTATTACTCATAGGCAGGTCACTGCAGGTAACTTTTTTTAACATATGTATAGTATTTGTACTATTACTTTTTAGTTTCTTTTAATATTATGGATGTGTCATTGATACTATCTTTCATCACTATGGCAGATGTCAACTGATTCCGAGGTGTTCGTTGGGTATGCAAATGGTGCTAGTCGGCACACTCGGAGGCTTGCCTCCGTAGGTTGGGTAATATTTACACCTCAAGGCCAGTTATTATCTTCTGGACGTATATGCTCAGGTGACACCACAAATAATGTTGCCAAGTATAGCGCAGTTATTGAGTTTCTTCATGACACTTTATCATTGGGTATCTCTCATCTCCGAGTCTATCTCTATGCTCAACTAGTTGTGTCTTAGTTAAACAGAGTGTACCGGGTTCATGATCCAAATTTACACCGATGATTCCTTAGGGTACGTCTCTTAGAACGAAACTTTGATTATATTACATATTTTCATATTCCTAGGAGATTAAACCAAGTTACAGATACTCTAGCTAATCAAATTTTAGTTTGGCATCTTGCACACATATGAAAGAACATCAACACAAGCATGTAAATACTTGTTTTCACACATGATCCATAAGACACAAAAGACCAAAAAACCATATATAATATCATAAAGTAACCAGAGTACATATATGGATGCAAGCGCCTCAAAAATAGGACCGATAACGAGTCATAGGGCTTATGCCCTCAAAAAATATATACAAGTAGTGCTCGTGACACGTCAAAATGTCTAGCTAAAGTCAGAGCCTGTGGGCCCTATTATACTGGTCCACAGCATTGGATAAGCACCGAAACAACTGGACCCACATCCGTGGTGCCCCCACTACATGAGGTTGCATAGATGGTGGCAAGTCCTCGATCTCTGCCATCGGGAAAGTGCGAGTGAGCGCAGTGAAGTTACGCTCAACCCATCTCAATACCTTCTCAGCCTCCCCGACTGGAATATCTCCTGCTACTGCTGGTCCCCTGGCGGTGGTAAGTGTGGCCCATGGTCGAGGACGATGCCTATTCCTTGCATAGTCAGCAGGTCGCAATGGTCCCACATCTGCACACAATGAAAACACATCTATCAAATACTCTGGCATAACAAAAAATGATATAATTAAAAAAACAACATAAAAATTCCATATACAACAAAAAAACTACAAAGGTGGAGACTTACCCATCTCCCCTCGCGCCTCACCAAGAGGTACTGGTATCTCTAGGTGTCTCGAAAAATCAATCCCAGCATAGGGGTAGTCCTCTATAATTGGGATTTGTCATGACAACCATGCAAAAAAGTCATCATCGGAGGACTTATTGGTCCTTCCACTACCCTGTCACGACAATAGTACTGCCCATCTACACACAGCAAGAAGAGAGGCCTGGTGTCCTCATACCACTACTCGAGGCCTAAAACTCAGAATTCTCTAAAAGGAGAATGAACACAGAATGGTCCCAAACCCAAAGTTCTTATGTGTCCGTAAATAGCAATCTATCAATTGCCTCTTCATGCACTCAAGAAAAGTGGTACTCCAATAAAAAAATTGTGCATTTAAGAACTAGACTGCATAGTTCATCTGTGTGCGGGACGCCTGATGTAGAGCCGCGCAACCTGTAATTCTCCCAATAAGCAATACTATCGCCTATAGAGATAAGTTAGTGATCTTGCTTATGGGCACCTGCATGCTCGTGCGGTCTGTATTAGCTACACAGTATAGGACCATCAATTCCACTATGTTATGCGGACCCACTGGAAAAGTCCAGAAATTGACTGGTTCCCCTCTCCTGGAGAGGCCAGTCAAAAAGTAAATGTCCTCAACCATAGGCACTAGTGACTGCCCCTCTAACATGAATGCCTCTGCATCTGGATGCCAGTATTCAACCAAGGCATTCCATAGCCTAGGTTGTTCCCGCATGAAAGGACATAGAAAAAATTTGAGTAACCCACACTGCATCAAAGTAGCCACGATATTGGGGTCTTCCTCGACCAACTCATTTACCTCTTCATGCTCTCTTTATCTACAATGGACATACATCCTGCAAAACAAAAAGGTTCAAGAGGGTTAGCCCTTGCTTTGGAAGTCTTTTGCATTCAATAAGGGGGCCCACGCATGTTGTAATGGAGACAGTCACGTGTACACGCGTGCAAAGTTTACTCTGCCCGAATGTACACATGGCCTGTCCTAAGACAGCCCGCGTGGACCTAGGGCCGACCTTTTAAAGGTTGACGCCCCCCTAAAAAATCAAACCCAATACATAAATAAAGACATAAAATGCAAGATAAGGGATTTTATACTTACTTGGTCCAGACATAAGTTCGTTTCATCCACTGTAGCTCCCATAATCACCACTTTAATTGAAGGGGGTCTTTTGGCTCCAAAGTCAATTTCCAAATTAGCAATGGTGATAATGAGCTGCTAGCTTCTATTTATAGACTTTTTGGATTCTTTTTGTCATTTTTTTGGCCTCCCTTATCATTTTCTTTATACTAAAAACCATTTAGAGTGATTCAGGAGTGGCATAGGAGGGATTTTATCGGGTGTTGGGACAATTTTTTTTGAGTTTTGAGTATTTTTCGACGGTCCATGGAATTTTTTTTCCGACGCTCAACTTGAACATATAGGTTAGGTTTCTACCCTGATTTGTATATTTTGTTGTCTTTTTCCTTTTCCATAGGATCGATCCCATCAGGTTGTGACATAGAACCATCATCTTTGATTTAGAAGTGTCGCAACTTGGTGGTAGAGATTATCGGAACATGGACTCCCTAGGTAGATCCTAGTTGCATTATGGCATTCATGCTATCTCTAAAACACTATAGGCTCGGGAGTCCTTGTAGTTTTTCCTAAATACGAGTCTGAGCATGATTCTTCTTCGCTCTTGGCCTCACCCTTAGGACTCCCAAAAAATAACAGGTCTTCTTTTAAGCCCTTTTCAGACCCTCCAAACATGAAAAGATTGTCGAGCAATCTTGTGGCCTTTCACGCTCGTTAAAATAAAATTTGAATTCACGTCTGTCCGACGATAGTTTACCCCTTTTTCGGTCTGGAAAATCAACTGTACGAACAAAGGTATACTCTATGGAAATTCATCTCTATAGAAGAGTACTCTTAGGTATAATTTTATCCCTTTTTCGGTCCTGAGGGACTAAACTTACGAAGAAGGAACCCCCACGAAGTCTATAGTTAAGCTCTTTTCAAACTCCCTAAAATTAAAAAGATCGTCGAGTGACCTTATTCTTTCACACTCGTTAAACTGGTCCAAAAGAACATTCCTGTCAGAGTCCATAGTTAATCTTTTTTCAGACTCCTTAAAAATAAAAAAATGGCCGAGTGATCTTGTCCTTGTCACACTCGTTAAAATGGTTTTGAATAAATGTCTTGTCGGTGCTAATTTACCCCTTTTTCGAACCGACTAGACTATCTTCGAAAAAGGTACCCCAATGGAGTCTCCTGTTATGTTTTTTCAGAGTCTCTAAATATGAAAAGCCACTGAGCTTACCTTCTCTGGGCTCGTTAAACTTACATTGAAGGACATTACCATTGTTTGTTTTGTTAACCGCATTTTCATATCTTATATGCTAGCCTTGTAGCAGTTTTCTTCTACGTTTTAACACCCTTGGCCCCCGTAGGATTTTTCTCGAGTATCATTATATTAGAACATCAATATTGTCCTTGTGCCTTGAACTTGTATGTTTGCAATACTCATTCCTCCATTGTAATGTAACATTCATTTATTCTTTTTCCCAAAATTATTGAAAACGACAAAAAAATCAAATATACCCCAAAAAGTGGAAGGGAAAAGTATTTTCTTTATTAGCAACATAATGAGTCGCCCTTGGAGAAATCATATATGTCCATTTTTTCATCAAACTATGGGATGTAGTACGACCTTAGGAAGTTGTTCTCGCTATATAGAGTTGTGTCCTCCACCATTTGGTTATCTTTCCAAACATATGGAGAGTTTGCATTTCCTCCTGCTTCGCAAACTTATGATTAATGCCATGCTACCTGAGTCTCATCATCTGTCGTGCTATTGTCCAAGGGAATTTTGTCACCAAGCTTGAGTCAGCCCCTCTGTAATTTGTCTCTTGCCCTCATACCCGACCATCCTGAATGTCCAATCAAGTCCTTGTTCAAAATCATTGAAGCCTTCAGTCTGATCATCAAGATTATCTAGTCCATGACTGACGAGTTGTCGAAGACCTCTAGGTAGTGAAGTCATACATTCATATCAAACTCCTACCTTGAGTTTTGAATATTTTAAAGTTGTTTCTCGAGCTCTAAAGATCTCATCTCCAGCGATCAGGCCGTATCAGCTTCTAGAAGATGGATACTCTATATGTATATCATTTTGATTTCGAGATGTAGCTCCGCTGTGTATTGTTCATAGCTACTCTTTATATAATTATATGACATGGATCTACATTGTATTTGATTGATAGCCATGATTCTATTTTATCCCAAGCATGGGTATGCCCGTATCGGTGAGACATTTGTTATTTTGCAGACGATGCCTCCCGGTTCCTGATCCTTGGGCTCATTCGTTCGGCACATCAGTAAAGATTGGTAATGTATTTCGACCATGATATTCTCTTCTAACCTCAGACATTAGGGGGCATCTGTTATAACCCTAAATTGCACCATACATGCTTACCTGGCATCAGACCATCTCAGATCCCTTCTTTGCCAAAGCACTGCTGAACAACTCTTTAAAAAACCTCTTTTATAAGGGCCCATGTGCCCTACTCTATTACTGCATATGTGTACACGCTAGGTGACCTAAAACAACCCGCGTGGACCGACAAAAGCACACAAAAAGGAAAGTTTCCGACGGAACACACAACTCTGGGTGAGTTAACTGAAACTCCCGACGATGCATGGTCGAGGGTTCGTCCAAATACCCAGCTTCTTCTATCCTATAAAAGAAGGGCTAGGGGTCCCATTTGGAGGAGGAAAAATATAGCAAATAAACTCTTCCCATTTGCATGTTCCCATTGTCCCAACCCTTTAACCATCCTTGTGCCAGAAGAGACACTAAACAAAGAAGTTGGAGGACAGTTGAAGAGGAGCCCAGGATCAGGTTCGCAGAGCAGTGGTCGGTCTCGACTTTTTGTAAGTTGACTCATTCAAAGTAATAAAGAAAATGTCTTTCCCATCCCAATTCATGAGTTATTCATAGTTTGTTAAGTGCATATTTGAATCTCTAACCCGTTAGTCTATAGGTAAGATGCATGTGTAGTTGTTGTTTGTCTTGTATGCAGGTCAACTTTGGAAGGAGAACTGCGGACAAGTAATCAAGTGCGACAAGGGATCGACATAGAATGCCTGAACAAGGTAGGTTGATCTAGCCATGTTTTTACTAAAAGGAAATGGGATTTAAGTCTCGGGACGAAGGTAGAAAGTAGATTTTTTCTTAGTCATATCTGCATGCAAAGCATAACCCTATTTGCTAGTCTGTAAGGAGATTTCCCTCACAACAACTCGGCGTTGGTCAATTCCTAAAACCCCATAGGATGAAAGAGTGTGTCACCTTTGTGACACTAAGAAGGTTGAAGATGAAAAGCACTTTCTTTTAGATTGCCCAACCTATACCCATATTAAATATCATTTTCAAAATATTTATCACACTACCAACCTTCCTAACCTCTCAACTCAACAAAAGTATGGTGATCTTGGAAAGCTTCTCTTAATTCTTTTCTAGCACAAAAAAAAATTCTAAAGAATCACAAGTAATCACTTACCCTCTTAAGATTGGATAGACCAATTTGATGGACGTTAATCATTATCATCATCATCATCAATAAATGGAAAACCATTTTAAATTCTTAAAAAAAATAATAATCACTTTAAATTATTATTAACAAAAACTTGTAGTAATCCAAATTAAAGACTATAAAATAATAAACATTAAAAATTGAGTTAAATTTCTAAGTTATTGAAATTACAAATTTACATTATGATTCAATGATATTGGAGATAAAT
>ML798380.1:120944-167315 GCA_009831015.1 Picea engelmannii | reverse complement strand
GGTGGGTGTTTCAACCCAGCCAAAGACAGTCAGGGTATCAGTGGGAGGAAATGCACCAAACCCCCTCCCTGAATTAATAAAAATATATGATGATGAAGAGAGCCTGGAGGTATCCCTTGTCACAAGAAGTCAAGAGTGTCTTAGACACTAAGTTGCATAATGTACCAGAGACCCAAATAGATAGTCTAAAGGATGAGCCATAGATGGTCAAAGAAAAGGGAGATTATCCACGACAAGAAATCAACATCTCAACGATCGATAATCAAGTAGGTACCGTGCCTGCTTCTGATGCCTCAATTTCAATCGGTACTCAAATTCCCGATTAGTGAAAAATAGAAGTTGAGACTTCAGAACACAGGGAATAAGTTCAAGAACCCAGTCTTGAACAAATATATACCTTCCTATGGATGAATTCCCTGATATACATGCCATTTCTTATGTCTGAAAAAGGAAATATATTATGCACAGGTCCACCAAGAAGAGGAGTATCACTCTAGATCACTCCATCCTCATCACCACTGAGGAAAATCTAATAAATACAGAGCATGCCAAAACATATGAAATTATGCAGGGATGGCAATCACTGATGCCACCCTGGACAGAGAAAAAAGGGATGAATAGGAATTGGTTGTTTCTCTGAAAGAATTGAAACATTTGTGCCACTTAGCGAAATATTACCAGGACACCACACAAGCCGCTGGAAGAAGACACGCTCATGGCGCTGGCCACGTGCAAGGATATGGAGAGGTGGTATGAGAAGGCACAATAATCTATGTAAAGGGTTGACTATATCAACGTGGTTCATGAGGTCGAGATACATAAGAGCAAGAAATCCAGCTGTTAAAAGAAATCAACCTTGATCGCATAAAGAAATCAGTCGAATATTGGGAGATAATGGCTCAGTAACCCCATCAGGAAATCCAAGAGAAATGGGCCAAGTACGAGACAAATTGTATCAAGATCAACCGGGTAATGAGAGACATCGACCTCCCCAAATTTGGCACACCGAAGGACTTTTTCGACTTGCGCGACATAGTCAAATCGCATACCAAAGAAGACTCATCATGGGCCTAGGAAATAGAAAATGTGACAAACGTGGTGCTAGGTCAGGTGCGATAGTTCGTGGAAAACTAGATCAAAGATTTGGCCATGTTGCAATAGTTAAGTGCCAGAATAGTCAAGTATCGGGCACAAGCGTTAGAGATAAGAGAGATTCACTCAGCCCTAATGGAACATCATAGATTCATGGATGCCAACACATGCGAGGATCTCTTCATCAAGTGGTCAGAGTACGAGAAGAGTCACCCACTTAAGTGAAATTCTGAGATGACTCTTAGAAAGACTGATAGAGGAAAGCGCCATGTGGCGAGTTTTGTTTTACTTAGTTACACTTTAGTGGTTAATTTTAGGTAATAGTATGTTATAAATAGGAGGATCAACCTATTAGCAAAGGGTCGATGGTTGTTGCAAAGGCCCTCATTTTTTGGTTGTGTAAAGAACTATTTCGGAGTTGCCTTTAATTGAGAAGTCATGTTTAGGACGTGAGACAAGTTTGTGTTTTTCATCAAAAGCGTGTATGATTGGATGTGGAGAATAATTATTCCTTATTTCGTTGCATGAATGGATGTTGTAACGAGTAAGAGCTACTAAATCTATTGATAACTTATCTGATTCAATGTTTTACAATTCATTTCTTTAATGATGAAGATGAATAGTTGTGTTATTATGTGATTGATGATTAGAGTTAAGTGAATTATTTTACTTTCCATTGTTTATCGCATGCATTTTTTCATCTGATAAATTGTATCCAAGTCAGTAATTGGAATACCCACATGGTTAATGTATTAGTACTAGGCCTGTGGTAGATGATCATTGTCTGCATGCTAGAGTGAAAGGGTTATCCCAAGCTCAGCCTCTTCTCGAGTAGTTAATTTTGTTCCCACTTTATCACCTAGTTGGTTTATACCGACTTTTATATCGTAGCGGTCCCACCTATAAGAGAAAATACACAAAGAGAACGTCTGAATAGAAGGAGAATACTTCACAAGAAAACGTAAAGCCCATCAATTATTAGGCTGGATCATAAGATTTGGAGAACCATTCCACTATTAAGCGCTGCAGATTCTAATTGGGCATCGGTGATGGGTTTGGTTCGTGTTGTTGAGTTAAAGGGATTTACGACCCCTCAACACTATGTTAAAATGAAAATGATTTGGTCTTTTATTTATAAAATACCTTAATATAATGTTTTTCCAGATAAGATGAGGGTAAACCACAAAATAAGGAGGTTGGCCTCCTTTATTTTATCGCTTTACAAAATAAAAATAATTTTTTCACAAAATAAACCATAAAAATATGACGTAATTCCCTAATTGGGTGACGTCTTGCACTTTTATCAAAATGTTCATCTTGGAGAGGAAGTCTTTGGGCCTCCAAAGATCATACCTTCATGTGATAGGGTATTCTCTACAAGAATCATGTTGATTCATCAAATCATCACCACCATCATCAAATGCTATCCCTAAATCACGACGTCAAGCCCAAGAGAGAGACGTTATGACCTTCCAAGGTCAAACATTGGGAAAATAAGGGATAGGCATCCTACTTCAAGGTTTCTTCTCTTTCTTCCAAGGGATACTCCCATCTTATGCCTTCACCCAAGGTGTGGGTCATGTCATCCAACCTATCGGATTCAATCCCCAATGAAGGCCCAAGCTAGGCTTCTTCCTCCAAATCGTCCACCAAGCTAGGTCTTGCAAAAAAAAATGAGTGTGCCCTCCAAGGGTCTAAAGTCAAATGTATCATGGAAAGTAAATTCACATTTAATACAATATCCACCTAAACATTTGCACCAAAACTACCTTATCAAATTAAACAAGTGCTCAAAGACCTTAGGCAACTTTCCAAGTTTAGGTATGGGAGGGTTGTCAAGGTGACATATTGAGTGAGTCATTCCTCAATTCAAGGGGTGTTTCCTAGGTGGACCCTCTCCAAGCCATGTAAGGAATATGGAATGGATGGGTTTCATACCTTTTGGCATGGCATTCATGACATACAATGGTTCGTATTATCTCATTTATCGATTCCTTTGCAGAGAGTGTGCTACACCTTCGTTTCAATGCATCCATTTTCCAAGCCCATTTATTGGAATAAATTTATTTAAATCCAAAAAAATTGGGTACTACAATTGGGTAACAAAAGATTTGAAATAAGTACCACAATGTGACTTGAAAGTAGAGTTACAGAGAGTACCATATGGGTAAAGAAAAGGGTATACCACACTTGTGTATATGCCTCAACAAGTGGGACATTTATATATGTGAAACTTGTTTTTTGAAGGTCTTCAATTATTTTAAGAGAAGCATTTCATTGTTCTTGACACCTCTTTTGGTGAGAAACTACAAGGTTATAATTTTATCTTTTATCTTTGTCCAGCTACTTTCCCCCTGAGCCTTCAACCCCTTCTTCCATTCAAATTAGGTACAATCCCTTCTTGGGTTAGTACACTAAAAACTCCCAAAATATAAGGAGACAAAAAGGATGAAGTATGGAAAATGATAAGTATGATCGGAAATGGTACGATGACTCATCAATGAGACCACCCAGTAGAAAACCATTTCCCCAAGGGTGACCACTTACTAGGGCACAATGTCAACCACCAAGGTGAAATGGGGAAAAGAGCATAATTTCCAAAAAGACGTTCTATAATCAAAATTAACTTTAAATGAAACATATTCAGATGCCTCAAGTATTAAAGTGACACTTACCACAATACTTGACTTGTACCTCATGGAGAAAGACCCATTGTCTTCCGAAAATAGGCTGATGTGGTGAATTCCATCATGATGAACCAAAGAAGTGTGGTGGTGAGGTAGGTATCCATCTATGTAAGTGGACATAACGAGTCAATATATCCCTTAACACTCCATGTATGCAATGTATTATCCCCCAAAATAAATTATTTTTGAAGTCTGAAAATACTTAGGAATTTATTTCCGTTTTTGGTAAGTTCGAAATTGGAAAATTATTGCCATTTATGGAAATTCCAAATTTTGGAATTTAGTTAATTGTAATTTATTACTATGACCGTTGGGAAAATATTTGATTTTCTCAACCAAATATTTGACTATGACACTTGTAAGAAACAAATACTTTTTATATTTATTGTTGAGAGACAAGTGGAACAACCAGGTTGAAATCAGTTGACCATGATTGCGCGAGAGGGGAACATGCTTGAACTACCTCATGGCTGAATTTTACAAGTGTAAAATCAGGAATTTGGCCATTTCCATCGCCTAAAAATCAAGGATTTGTAAAGCTGCGAAAATTCCCAAGGGGAAAATACCTAGGCACAATATGCTTTTGCATATATAGCATATGGGAGGAGGTAGGATGCTGCCAAGTATGCTGGGGAAAAGACATATTTTTTGTTATGAGCACTATGTTTGAGTGCAAGGCAAGGAGAATTGGATATTTGGGGAAGTACTGTCAGGTGTTGTTATGAGCATTATTTCTGAGTGTGAGGCAAGGAGAATTGGGATCTGAAAAAGGACTATAGCGAAAGAGGAGTTTCGAGGTTCTCCCTCATGGAGGCTAGGGGGTGAACGGAACAAGTAGTTTGGTTTTTTTGTTCTATGGTTGGGTGGAACTTGGTTATTCCATTTGTGGTCCCAACAATTTGTTCTGATATCTAATTTTACTCTTCGCTAGTTGAATGTTTTGATGTTTAATAATTGGTAGAATGAATTTACTTAGTTTTGGTTAAATATTCTATTGATGAATAATAGTTAGAATACATCCACTTGTTGGGTAGAAGGAAATGAATTATTGAATAAGATTTTACAGTTGTATTTATGCATTGAGTAGAGCCAAGAGAGACTGTTGTATGTGCTAACTGTTGATAAATGTATGGAATTTTTACTGAGTAGAGATAAGAAAATTGTCGTGTGTATTAGACGAAAGTGTGAAAGTTTTCCTATTCCTGTGTTATAATATATGTTCTTCAATAGAGAACAATTATCAAATTGATCTATAGTTGATATTGAGGATGTATAAATTGTACAATTTCCAAATGAAATTTTGAGTGAATATCATAATTGAAATATATATATGTGTATGTGTGTGTGTGTATGTGTTATTACCTATATAGATTTTCCAAACTACCTAAACATCTATTACACATAAAGCTATTACTCGACTATTTCCTTTTAAGCCGACTACATTAAATATAGTAAAACTTTACAATTCTCTTATGTTGATAAACTCGAGATCAAATGTCCATGGATTTAACTACTTAAAACTATTACCTATTGCAGAGTCGGTCCAATATTTAAACGAGTCTTCAAACTCTACATAACACTTGCGATCATAACTATTAGTTAGGGAAATCATCTCCATTAGGGGTTTCCCCTCTATCGTTTTCTTTAAGGATTAAAGATAAATTTAATTCTAGGGTAGATCTGTATCATTTTCAACATAATCTGGGTTTATGTTTATTAACGCTGCAAGTTAGAACTGGAGTACCTTTTCACATAAGATGCTATCCTAGATCCGAAGACCGCAAAGGTAAAGTCCTCCAAAGAAACTGAGAAACTTAATTGGTGATAAGATGGAGTTCAACGAAAGTTAAAACTTGAAGATAGAATAATTTCTTGAATGGACCTCATCCCTTAATAAAACTATAACTTTAATGTTGATTGGATTTGACTACATATTTCACTGGATCTGAGTTTGTGAATTGATTGCAGCCGTCGATCAGAGGAATATCGTGGGTCATAGATCTAGTCTTATCGGGATTTCACAAATCAGACAACCAAATACAAGAGTTCTGGAAACTCGCAAAACCGGAGTTCGTGATTTGATATGAGTCGTTGATCGGAGGAAGATCGTGGGCCGTAGATCTAGCCTTATCGAGAGTTTTCAACTTGGACAACCAAAGACAAGAGTTTTGGAAACTCGTGAAACTCAAGTTCGTGATTTGATCTGAATCGTTGATCGAAGGAAGATCGTGGGTCGTATATCTAGTCTTATCGGGATTTCGCAACTCAGACAGCCAAAGGTATGAGTTCTGGAAAATTGTGAAACCTGATTTCGTGATTTGATCTGAGTCGTCGATCAGAGGATGATCGTGGACCATAGATATAGATTTATCATGAGTTCACATTTCAGGAAACTATAGGTAAGAGTTACGGGAACTCATGAAACCAGAGTTCGTTATTTTGATCTGAATCATTGGATCAAGGAAAGGTCTGGGTCATTAGATCCAGTGGAGTTGCAAGAAGTTTTTTTTTTTGTTTGTTAGTTTGTCTGTAACATGTGGGACTAACCTGTGGATAATAAACTATGATTCAGGGGCATCTAATCTATCAAAATCACCCAGGGATCGCACCTGGCCTGATCCACACCAACTGTTAACATGGCTAGATTTTTTGTCCCCGCAGGTTTTGAACCGATGACCTTAACATCACGGAGTGCCTTAACATCACACTCTGTCACCAAATGTCCTACACCTCAGGGAAAGGTTACAAGAAGGTTAAGTTCAAGAGTCTTTCGACATTCAAAAGATCAGGAGAGATCATAGTCATGAGATATGAAGGAGTGTGATCCATTGATTTGGCACTCTGAAATATCGAGAAATTAGGAATCAGAAGTGCAAAGGAGGGATCTATTCCAAATTCCCGATACATGAAATTTCGATTCGTGAGAGAGGGATCTGGGTGGTCACGGTTGTGGTCACGTAAGGGAAGGGTGTATTCATAGAAGATCTAACACTCGTCATGCGTTGTTTTGAACAAAGTTCAGGAGGGGGCTCGCGGGTGACTTATAACCTGCACCTTTGGAGAAAGGGCATGTGTATTACTTAATTAGATATTATAAAGTCACCCTTTATTTTTAAGTCTGTGATAGATGCATTGAACCTTATATTAAGTGTGCAATCTATGCTTTAATCTCAAATTCGTTTAGACCTGTATGATATGGATATTGTCTATGCATAAAGTTTTCTCTAATTCAAGTGGGTTTATTCCTCTGTAATCTAATGTTAATACGTATACATATATGTATAGATACATGGAAAGAATATTAATGTTAGTGGGGCCTTACTAACCTTTATTCTTATATTTGATAAGTTAGTAAATTGAAAGGGTGGGAAATAACGAAGTTACCCTGGAAGTTTATGCATATGATTACTGTGCAGTAGGAAATAACTTAGAGATAAAATATGTTATAATGCTAGTTAATTGTGTCAATAAATGGAAACATAAACATTGAAAAAGTTAATAGTGTTAACAACTACCTACATATAATAACAGTAGGACTTTCGAGATGATTTTTTCAAAGAGAAAGAGTTTTAATGTCGCTAAGGAATTTATTTTTTTTATTTGGTAAATTTGGGGAACATTACATATGGTATTAGATAAAAGGTTACAACACTTGGACCTTAAATAGGGCCAAAAATGTTTGCCTAACACATGAAATCGTGTTTAATGAAAAAACTAGCAAAACATTTACTGTTACAATTAGAAAAAGTTTTTTTCTATTGTGATCATGGCAACAACTAAATGCTTTAAGTGTTCTTCTTCTGTGTAATGTACCTCAAAATTTACATAATTTTTTTATTTTTTATTTGGGGACATTGAGTTGGTTTTGTGTCCTTGAGGCTTTTCAGTCACTTGTCTATCCTAAGGTACATCAGTCTTGTTGCCTTTCGCTCCTCTATCCTATTTAACATAAATTCGTCACTTCCTTTTTCAGTAAAGTGTTGTATACCAACAACAAGTCCATAACTAGGGACCATTCATCTCATGGCAACCTAATACTATCCACTATCTTATTTTCTAAGCCACTTTAAGACATGTAGAAGTAACTACTTAGAGTTGCTATCATACATTGCGAGGTTAGAGGTGTCAGGACTTAAGAAGTTCAATATGATATATGTATGTAACATTATAAAATATACAAGGAGAAATTAACCCTATACAGAAAACAAAGGTATAGTTGTTTAACCTTAACCATTAAACTTGCACCTTGAAACTAAAGTGCGCAGAGGGTTAATCTTTTTGGAGGTTATGGTTATGATCATATTACATATCAATCATTAGGTAACGACAAGGCTAACAACCTCGGGTGTTTAATGCAAGGTAGTTGGATTCGACATATAATGGTGTATTGAGAAATCCATCCGGTTGCCTCGCCATCAATGCTCTTAGCAACCGATACAGGTGGAAAGTCCTGTGCCTTAAAGGCCTGTCTGCACATTTCAAGCACCTGGGAAATATGTCTACTCGATACAGAGCTCGACTGGCATGCCCTAAGGAGACATCGACACATCCCCTACAATCACATGGTCTAAGTATTGTTATACATAAAAAATACTCACTTTGATAGTGTCACAAGTGTCGTCATTACAAGGGTCACAAGTGTCGCATTTTGCTCAGAAGTGTCGCAAGTGTCAAGAAAAGTACACTGCCATGATGCCTATGTCGTGCCTATAACTACATGAGAAGGACACTTGACATAGATCAGACACTTGATTTGGAAGAGGAGGAATGGTTAACTGGGCTTATGAGCCTCTTGCCATCTGAAAGAACCCAAAAAACTAAGTTTTGGGAGGAGAGCGCTCCCCTATACCTCTCTCAGGAGTGCTGGTGCTCCCCTATACACTATATGGGAGTGTTATAACACTATCTCTGCCCTTTTGGAGGAGTGCTACTTCTTTTGGGAGTGTTGGCGCCCCCTAAACCTTTCTAGGGAGCGTTATAGCATTCTGACACCCCTTTTGAGGGAGCGCTACCTATTATAGGCAACGATTGGTTTGTTGAGAAGAATGGGGGAAAGATCTTTTCAATCTTGGAAGGTAGTTGGATTCGAATCCCTAGTCCATCCATGATCTTAGGGAAGATCCCTAACTCAAGGAGGAAAATCCTCAACTCACCCCAATGATATTTCAAGTGGTTGATCCTCTCCAAGGCTATATAAGCAAGCTTTCTCATGGTGAAAGGGGGAGTTGGATAGAGAATCATACCAAACTTATGATCTCATAAGTGATATTTGGAATATGGATGGAGAAGCATGAAACCTATGATCTCATAGGAAACACATAGTGAAGTGGAGGCTTATCAGCGAAGCTATCGTCATTCCGATCGTGGAGCTTTTGAGCAAGGGTTAGGCAAGGAGAACTTGACGAAACTGCTACATTTCATCTATGGTTGTAAATAACGTTTTGTCCTCGTTAATGTAATATGCTTGGCCTGTTTCTTTCTAATTTCTGTTTGACATTACATGAATTTTTCTCTAAGTATATAGGTCTACTTTGAACTAATCTTGATAGAATAGGAAGTGGTTGTACTTTGTTTTTCTATAGGGATTGTCGAGGAGCTCAAGATTGGAGTTCAACTCAGAGCATGCAGGGACAAACATCGGTAAAAGGTACATATTTCCTCCTTCCTCTTTACGCATTAGTTTGTGTAGAACTAAAGAGAATTCAATGACCATGATAATCAATTTTTGTCTTAGAGTTAAGAGTCTATCTCTTTGAGGAGATCTACCTGTCCGCAGGAAGATTTTCCTTCAACAGAAATTGTCAACTTCACTGGGGAAAAATAAGAACTTTCTTAGTTTTGTTTTTCCTCATAGAACTTTTCTTACCCTTTGTTTTATTAGGCCTTGTTCACCCCTTTATATCTGATTGCACTTGCTGATTGAATCTTTACCCCATCACATTCAGCTTGACTGTCAAAATTTGACTGAAATTTTGGGTTTTTGGACATTTTTATGAGTTTTTTAAGCCTGGCGCCCCTGTGCCCATGTTAGCAGAGCACCAACACTCCCTAAAGGTCTCAAACAGAGATTTATAACGCTCTGGTGGCCCTTACACTAGAGCACCAACCTCTTTTTTGCAAAATTACCTTCCAGAATTGTGTTTTTTGCAACTTAGTCTCTGTTTTTGCCTTTGTCCAGCTTCTTGATGCTTCATTACATCTTCCTAAAGACATTTGACCCTCTTCTTTCTGAGAAGCAAGCACCTTTCTGTTCAGATTTTGTGACCTTCCCCCTTATTTTGAGTTTTTTCTCCTGTTGAGAACTTGGAATCAATCCATTGCGTTTTTCTCTCTTGTCTGATTGAGTAGAAAATTTGGTGAAGGACATCAGAAGTCTGTGAATATTCTCATTTGGTTCTTTAAGGTCATCCTGTCCAATCTCTTTCTCCTTCCTTTTGCGTTTTTGGTTTTCTTTCTCTTGTTTGATAGCAAGAGGGTGTGTTGTTTGTGCGGAATTTGCTCATACTTGTCTGAATCTCCTTGATCTGAAAGGGCAGTTAGTAAGAGAAGATTTTTGCATTGAATCATCATTCGCATACAAACGAAAAAGATACATATTAGTGCTTGATTTGCATATTAGAAGGAATTTTTGAAAATGTTTTAGCATTGCGTTAGATTCAATTGAGAACCAATTGTTTGAGGACTTTTCATATTAAGTGTTTGATAGTGAAAACGACTCTTTATCTTTCCCTTAAATAGACCGTCATTGAAAATAAATGATTTCTTATCCTCTTTCATGCATCTTTTTTGGAATTGAGTCCTCATTCCATCAGTTTCACTTTCGTGCGCCCTTTGAGTAAAGAACAGTTATAAAACAAGCGCTAATTAAAAATTATCTAGAACATTTTTGTTTCTAGGATCTTCCACCAATAGTAGACTAGGGTTAGCACTTTGGATTAGGATGTGAGTACAAATCTCCAAAGTTTTTCAAACCAAATATTAGCATCCTGAGCTAGGGAGGGTCAAATCCAATTTTCGTATTGGTTTTCTAGGATCCCCCTCTCACATAGAGGTTACGCACGAGGTCGCATTCGGGCGAATTACGAAGATTATCCCTCTCTGGTTAAACTGTTTGTAGTGGTCGAATTCTATATTGGGGGTCACTTGGAGGCATACCCACGATTATGTGTGGGAGCCTTCCGGGTTGATTTCAGACTTGTTATCCTGCCCATACTTTTCGGATCGGATTGTCGACTGTACCCACCCAGGGACTCACTGCGAATTGGTGTCTTTAGTTGCCATAATATTTAGGTACTTACACAAGGTGATGGCGAAGAGAAGTTTCACTGCACCTGGAATAGACATTGGTCAAAATCACTCGGGCTCCTTGGAGGGTAAATCCACAATTATTGCATGCAAGCTTTCACCAAGGTGAAAGTCCGTTAAGCAGGTCACCATTGTAACTGTTCCACCATATCCTATCCCCTTCTTGACTTGATCACGCGACGTTGGATTTCATCACCAACTAGTACGGTCATCGAGAGAAGTTTTGTCTGCTTGGTTGATTACTAGATTTTATTAGTGCATGCTGTTTCTTTTTGTTAGTTGGCCCTAGATTTTCAGTGTGTTCTATTTTTCTCCACAATTGAGCTCATAGATGATAAAGGTCTTTGCCAATCACGTAGGATGCAAGGGATGCCTCTGGAAGGCTATCAACCCTTACCTCCTAACCCTCCAGAAGACAACTATCGTAGAGAGGTAGAAAATCAGTCTGATGCTGGAAGTGCTATTGCTCCTCCATTAGATAACTCAGAAGGCACTTTGGTCATGGCTCAAAATCCCACTACATCTGTGTCGGTAACCCCTCTTGAACCACTTTTGGTTCGTTTAGACTCCCTTGGGAACGTCATAGATGAAGAGGTCCCACGATTACTAGAGAGGATTTTTACCAAAACATATATGGGATCCACAGAACCAATCTTTGGTGATGAGTATAAGACTCATGTTTGTCCTAGTACCACAGTAGAAACCAATCCCACACCTGCTCGTTCTGTATGGAGGACTTCATCGGGACGTGATCTCTATGAACATTTCGAATCCTTTCAACAACCCTTTCAACCCCATGACCCTCCTAGTGAAACACGACCATCCAATCAAACCATGAATCACCCAGTGGATCAGGTTATTCACCCTACTGCTACACCAACACAAGTCCATCCTAATGCTGGACTCATCACCTCTACTCATCCCCAAATTACTTCAATATCTACCCCTATTTCTACAAGATTTTACTCTACAGCTCCACATGTTCCACATGATCTTGTTGGGACATCTTCTCACCCAAGAACGCAGAACCCTGCTGGCCAAACACAACCGGCTGGAGGGAAACCACCATCCAATGAACCTTTCCCTCCTTGAGGAATACCATTCCATGGAGGGCCTACCCCTCCCGGGGGACAGACAACTTTTCATACTCCTCCTAGAGGGAAACCTCTGTTTTCCAGTCACACCCCAGTCGTCAATCCACCGTTGGCAGGGGGGTAACCCTCGTTTGCTGGAAACCCTTCACAACCCTGGGGAGTATCTTTAGGAGGCATTTTTACCCAACCCTGCATTGGGGGGCAGTTATATAACAACCCACTAGGAGGAGTATCCAATCCTGTCCCTCTCGGAACATCTTACGGGCAATCTTATCCGGGCGACATCCCAAACACCACCTGGATTTCTCTGGGACCACAGTCTTATCCTCCTCATGGGCCTCATGTGTATCCGCCTCTGGGATCTACTCCTTACCATTCTCAAGGGAAAAATGTTTATCCTCCTCACGGGAAAATAAATCACTCGGCCTATAATGTTCAGAACCCACCGAGTTATGCCAATGTTTCTCATGCACCATCGAATCTTTCTTATCCTGGCCAGCAACAACCATATGTAGGAGGACCTACTGGTTATAACTATCCACCTAACCTAGTCTATGGTAATACTAGTGTCCCTATCCCACACCAGTATCATTTGCAAATTAACCGACAACTACCTTTCCTTGAGACTCTGGATCTCCCAGACTTGTCTCGGTTAACTAATGATCCTATTTCTCATTCACTAGTTTGGCCAGTCATTCCAGGTAAACTCCCTTCTGATATTCCAAAATTTGACGGAAACCCCGACGAAGATCCAAACAACCATGTGATGACTTTCCATTTGTGGTGTTCATCAAACTCCCTCATGGATGATTCTATATGTTTATGTCTTTTCCAGCGAACACTTATTGGTTCAGCATCAAAGTGGTATATTGAACTACCACGCGCTTCTTTTCATGATTTCAATTCCCTTTCCATGTATTTCCTCACGCACTTTCAACTGCCTATTCACTACGAGATGGGTACTGAACTCTTGACCTCCCTTCGTCAAACTAACTCCGTGCATATCTCTGACCATATTCATGAGTGGAGACGACAATGAAGGATGATCAAGGCAGTCATTCCTGACATACTATTGGTGGAATGGTTTACTAAATCATTGTTACCCCCGATCGCTCGCGATGTTTCTATGGGTGGTGCGGTCACAGAGGAACAAGCCATCACTCGGGATCATTATTTATATTTGGTTTATTCCCAATCTGGTACTTTGTATGATTTAGTTCCGAATGTTTCTCGAGCTAATACCGATCCTTCTAAGCCATCATCCTCATCTCATGCGGATGGTGTTATCGGTTCCATCAAAACTCAATCTCTTTCCAAATCGACTACACCCTCCTCTACCTCCCACCAAAATCAGATCTCTGAGGTGAATGCAGTTAATCTGCCCCTTCGCAACAATCTGGAGGTAATAAGAAGACAGAATAAATCAGAAAATAACAATGAACAAACGAAAAATCAAGCTCAAACACCTGCTATCGAAAAGAAACCACAACAGAAACTGAAATTCCCGTGTATCATTTGTGGTGACGATCACTACACTTGAGATTGTCCACTTTACAATGATGTCGCCAAAATTTTCCAAGGGAAGTCACAACCTACTGTGCTTACTCAACCTTTTCCACAACAACAATCCATGGTTGCTCAAACCCCCTCTCCTGGGGGCAATTCTAGAGATCCTAACGATGAGGCCTTGTCGAGTGCACATATTTATATGTTTAATGGGATCAATTTGACCACTCGCTCTAAGACATACGACACACCAAGTAACCCTGATAAAGGAAAAGACACTAACAGTACCGGTACTTTATCGGATCCCTCATCATTCTTCGTTAGTATTCCTCCATCTGGACCACTCCAGATCGAGAAACCCACATTTGACTCTATCTTACGCCCTCCTAAGAGCATTATCCACAAAGCCACTTTTAATCCTAGTTCACATGCCACCCAGAACTACAACATTGTTGAATATTTGGCTCAAGCACCATGTGCTATGTCTATGTTAGAAGTTATATAGCATTGCCCCAGTCAATGTAGAACGCTCTTGGCTTCTCTTGGCATTGTTGATCCTAAGTCATCCAATCAGATCATGTTTAATCTATATAATTATGTGTCTCAACTCTCCCACCAACTTGCTTTCCAAGTTGATGTTGTTGTTCACAATCAACAAATCCAGCGAACTATTCTAGATGAGGGAGCCTCAACTTCTGTCATGTCTTTGGCGTGTTGGAAAGGTTTAAAGTCACCAACACTCAACAAATCTCCAATGATGTTACGTGCCTTCGATGGGCGAGGTTTTCATCCCCATGGGATTTTATAGTCCCTTCCCATCCAATTGGGTGGAAAAACCGTTACTATTGATGTCGAGGTGGTCGATGCTCCCCTCAATTACAACTTGTTACTTGGAAGAAGGTGGTTTTATGATATGACTTACGTCGCCTCGTCAGTTTTTCGAAGTGTCCAATTTCCTCATCAGGGTAAAATTGTCACTGTTGATCAGTTGGATTTCTGCACGACCGATGCTCGCGTTCCTGCTACCAACAATATTCCTTTCTTGGGAGATCACAATATCACGTATGAAAGCATTGGTGTTGGCTTACTGAAATATTCTAGCCTCATGGGTACCTTCCCTACACCACTTCCACCGACTACACATCATATTGCCACCGTCGATATGATTTTGACCGTGGCTTATCAATCTTTGAAATCATCTGAGCCTTGGATTGTACCTTGTCTATTAGAATTTGATGCACTAGGTGACACCGTGCCACTTAGTCCAGCCGAAACATCATACGTTTCTATCCCATCTGCTTCTCCCTCATCGAATGACCAACATCTATTGGCACCTAACATTTCCTCGATGCAATTGAGTTCCTTATCGTCGATAATCGACTGCATTTCCCCAATTTTTCCTTTTGATGAATCTATTCCAGAAATGTTTCGCATTGACAAGTTACCTCAAGATAATAACCATCACTGATCCTCTTTTCTTCCCCCTTGTGAAGAAATTCGGGCAGATATACAGTCTATCTCCCCTTCTGGTGTTGATTTTTCATCATCTCCCATGATTTCAACTTCCGACGATTTGGATCTGGTAGTGGACATGGTGATTTCTTCAGTAGGGTTATTGGAGCCTGATCTCCTTACTCCTATCGCGACCCTCGACATCTGTTCCTTCCCGAGTGATTATCTTCCATCCAGTGAAGATCTCTTGGAAGCCATTACCAAGTTTTGTCCCTTGACATGGTATCCTTCCAGAGCATTATCCTCTTGGAAGCCATGATCAAGAAGCAGTCACGAGCATAGTTTCTCTTCTCTATGAAAAGCTTGTTAAAAAATGAAACAGAGGCCACAAGCATAGTTTCTCTTTTCTGTGGCAAGCTCGTTAAAAAATGAAACAGAGGCTTTGAGCATAGTTATTTTCCTGTGTCAAGATCATTAAAAAATGAAACAATCACATCTCTTGAACCTTATTTTCATCCACCCTTCTCCTTTTTCTCATCTACTAGAGAAATTGGTGACGACCTCAAAGTCGGTGAATGAATTGAAGCTTGGAGGGCATGTCTCCAGCCTTTGCTGATCATTTTGGAGTTAAGCCACTAGCTTTCATGTTGGGGGCATACCGAGCTTAGTATTTGTTATTTCTCACGCTCGTAAATACATGAGAATGTGTCCGGGTAGACTTTTATCTCTTTTTCGGACCTGTATGGATACACGAAAAAGGAACCCCCTAGAGTCCCCTTTAAGCTCTTTTCAGACTCTCTAAACATGAAAATATCATCGAGTCATCTTGCTTCCTTTCCGACTCATTAAAAGGTTTGAAAGGGCATCTTTTGAGTGATAATTTATCTCTTTTTTGGCCTCGCGAGAATAACATTACGAAAAAGGACGACACTGGAGTCATCTTTAAGTTCTTTTTAGACTCTCTAAATGTGAAAAGATTACCAAGCGACCTTGTTCTTTTCACGCTCGTTAAAGTATTTGAATAAAATTTCTATTGAGTGATAGTTTATCTCTTTTTCGGTCTCATCAGACTACTTTACGAAAAAGGAACTGAGAGAGTTCTCTTTTAAGTGTTTTTCTAGACTCTATAATCATGAAAAACTTTCGAGTTTTCTGTCTTTGGACTCGTTAAAAGAAACATCAACAAACCCATATGGGACCAAACCCTTACTTATTCTAGTTCGTTAAACAAAGGAAGAGGAACTTACCGAAGGTGAGTTATATCGAGCATGTGTTACCCTCCTCGAGCTCGTTAAATTAAAAAGAGGTACTCATCTATTTGGATGGGGGAAAAAATTGAAAGAAGCATGTCAAACAGTTTTTGAGAACATCACCAAGTAACTCTTAGAGTCTCCCTTGAACACGACACTTTGTCTTTGTACACATCTTAATCCACTGAACCTTTGCACTAAGCCAATCCTTTGAGTTTCTTTCACTCCTTTGGGTCACCTGACGTAAGTCACAGCATCCACTGCATCATCAAGTTTTGGTCCATGTCATGTTTTTGTTGTTGTGCCTTAGTTTTCAAGGGAAGTATCCGCCTCGAGAGTCAGCCATAAAAAATATCTTGTCTCAATACCCGTGTCAGTCCATGTTCATTTGATCTACCAATTAAATATCTGTGTCTATTTCATGTCATTGATGGGGGATACATCAAGGCCCTCCTTCGACGAGTCTATTCCTGTCGACTTCAACACATTATCCAGGAACTAGATTTAGAAACCAATTAGTACTTTGAGACTTGCATGCCTCAATGGCAGGGATCCTTGCATTCGACAGTCGGTTTACATCATTGACATATGATAAAATGATTCCACAGATGTTCAACTTCAGCTCATCCATTCACATTCATTGGAATGTACTAGAGTACCTTGGGAATCATTGACATTAATGGTGATCTCCCTCGCTCTTGTTAACGGTTTACATCATTGACCAATAATCAAGTGGTTTCTGCCATGTTCGACATCAGGACATCTATTCACATGGTTAGATTCGTACTACATCGCGATCGGTAAGAAGACCCTGGGTTGAGTGATCACTCTGATATGTACTTTGCCCAGGTTTTGAAGGAGTTTCTCTTGAACAATGACACATATACTATCACATAGATCCACTTTGTATTGGTCGTGGCTATGTCTTGTCATCTCATAGATCCACTGTGTATTCCTCGTGGCTACGATCAGTTCAAGTCATAAGAGTATAGATCCACACTGTATCCTCGGTGGCTATACCTTTTATCAATACAATTATGGATCCACAGTGTATTTTATGGTGGCCATATCTTGCAAGTATTGATCACCCAATCATAGGTATGCCTGCTTTGGGTTTGAAACATGTCATAATATTGGTTGGATGTTTGTGCGTAGCTTCTGTCAGGTTCTCTGCATCTATACCCTTGTTTGAAAGTCTACAAAGCATTTCAATTATCAGTTCATGTCTTCTAACTTCATACTTTGGGGGCCAATCTGTTACACATAAAAAATACTCACTTTGATAGTGTTGCAAGTGTCGTCATTACAAGGGTTGCAAGTGTCGCATTTTTCTCACAAGTGTCGCAAGTGTCAAGAAAAGTATACTGCCATGATGCCTATGTTGTGCCTATAACGACATGAGAAGGACACTTGAAACACATCAAACACTTGATTTGGAAGAGAAGGAATGGTTAACCGGGCTTATGAACCTCTTGCCATCTGAAAGAACCCAAAAAACTAAGTTTTTGGAGGAGAGCGCTCCCCTATACCTCTCTCAGGAGTGTTGGCGCTCCTCTATACACTATATGGGAGCATTATAACACTATCTCTACCCTTTTGGAGGAGCGCTACTGCTTTTGGGAGTGTTGGATCCCCCTAAACCTTGCTAGGGATCGTTATAACACTCTGACACCGCTTTTGAGGGACCGCTACGTATTATAGGTAGCAGTTGGTTTGTTGAGAAGAATGGGCAAAAGATATTTTAAATCTTGGAAGGAATTTGGATTCGAATCCCTATTCTAGCCATGATCTTAGGGAAGATCCCTAACTCAAGGAGGAAAATCCTCAACTCACCCCAATGATATGTTAAGGTCCTAACCCGCACATAGGTAGATCAATGTATTCAGATGTAATAAAGGTCAATATTAATAAGGCCTTTCAATAAAATAAAATAAGGAAGATGTAAGAAGACCTAATAGAAGCTTTCGCTTCTAGAAGGATCTACCTATAGATGCTTCTCTTAATAGACATATTTAGTATAAATAAGGGTCGAGGGTATGAAAACCCTAGCTTGGAGATTATTGTAACAGAGCATTGCTCGATTGGAGGTTGCCCCCTCGAAGAGTCTTGTGAACATTGATTTCTAAATCAAAGTGCTATTTCTATTGTTTTTCTTATATCATTTCTGTGTTATTGTGGAGATTATGCTGGATATTTTACTTTTATTCTGCCATTTCTAGCATTTTATTTCTGTTCTGCATATTTTATATATTTGGTATCTTGCAAGTGGTATTAGAGAATTTTGCTTGGCAGAAATTGTGGGTATTTTTTTCCAGGGTAGAGATGTATTCCAGCGTCTTTAAGCCACAGAGATCTATCATTACATGCATAAACCCGCGGTTGAGGGATTCATACACGCAGGAAATACAAGTGGTTCTTAAGAGCACATCTATTGGCCACCCTTGTAACCCCTGTTGGTACCCCTTCGAGTGGCAACGCATCAGACAACACCTGTGTACTGATCGACCTAGATTTCCTGAAGCCCTCTTTAGATAAACCTATCGACCGTTGGACTGCTATAGTGTCACCGAGAACAACACTCGGGAAGATACTCTTTAGTACCTGGGTAGTCGGGTAGTACGGCTAAGGGTACGGTCTATCCTCCTTAGTTAGTGCCCCGAGATATTGGGCCGAGTACTACTGTTGGACCCCACATGTATATCAGAGAGCTATAGCACAGGGAAAACCCTTGTCTATAGAACCCTTGAATACCTAACCCTTGGGGAACATAAACACAAACATAAACAAATTAAACCGGCGAGATCTATAGCCGTGCATCTATGTTCGGGTTTCCAAGTAAATACACATTTCTTTCTGGTAAAGAATTTGGGGATTTCAGCACTACAACATTCTTCAGACCAAAGTATAACCCCGCAGCTATAAAAAAAACAAAACAAAACAAAAAAAAGTCTGGAAAATTTTTCACCATTATTTGAGACCTATTCCATTAGATTCATCTCTTCTCCCTTATCACATTCATCCATATCATTTTTCTGCAAAAAATTCTGACCCCGCCCACTCCCTTTTCAGTTCACCCATCCTCATGGCCCATACCCGTAGCCAAGAACTGGAGTCTCGCTTCAACACCTTGCAATCTAGTTTCCTCGAGACCCAACAAGAAGTACAACAACTCAGTGCTACTATTGCCTCCTGTGATACATCCATCAATACCACCATAAATGCATCCATAAATGCAGCCATGCAGTCCACAATGGCAAAAGTCAAACATGAACTGACCACCCAGCTTGAATCTATCTTTGCATCACTCTACACCAAACTCAAGATCCCTACCGATGTCTCTTTTCCTGATGCACATACAAAGACTGAAGGTCAAACTTCTTCCCATTCCTTTCAGCCACATCACTTTCAACGAGACATACGCCTTTCGTGGGTGGATGTAACCAAATTTGATGGCTCGGACCCCACTGGTTGGGTCACCCAAAAGGAACATTATTTCTCTCTCTACAACATTACAGATGACTTGGCCAAACTATGGTATGGTGTTCTCCATCTAGATCAAGAATGTTGGCAATGGTGGAAATGGAGAAAAACTTCTCGTCAAGGGTATATTGCTTGGACCCAATTTGTGATTGAGCTTTATGATTGCTTTGACACTGACACCAACCATTTGGGTCGTTTGACAAAATTTAAGAAATCAGACACAGTAGAAGACTTCATAGCTACATTTGAGCGCTTGGCTTTTTGAATGGAGGGCATGACTGATGCTTTCTTTCGAGAGTGTTTTATCAATGGCCTCATGGAGGAGATTCAGCCCATGTCTTCATGGCTCGACCTATGACTTGGGTGGAGGCTACTAAAAAAGATAAATAAGCACAACAAATTGTTTCCTATCAAAACCATAAGCCTTCCTTTATCCCTCGCCCTAAACCAGTAAACCCCACTACTCCCTCCTCCCCATTAAAGATCCAAAACTTGACCAGGGCTGAAATGTATGAACGCCAACTCAAAGGCCTCTGTTATAATTGTGATGACAAATATTTCCCAGGCCACAAATGTAAGGAACAATATCTGTTTATGTCCATATTTGAGGATATTCTGGAAGAGGATGTTGACACTCCCCTTGTGCCTGAGTCACTAGAAATCACTGACATAAACCCTTCGTTTGACCCTCCCGAAGTGGAACCGATCATTTCCGTCAATGCTCTCACTGGCTTCTCTGCCCCCCAAACCCTTAAGTTAATCGATTACATCAAGCACCGCAAGGTTGTCATTCTGGTTGATAGTGGCAACACCCATAATTTTATTCATCGCCACATTGCCCAAGAAACCCATTGCTACATCCATGTTGTTAACAATTTCCAAATCATGATTGCCAATGGTGGTTCTATGAAATGTGGTGGGCGCTATGAAAATGTGTGTCTCCAAATCGGTGACTACCACCTAAAATCCCATATGTTTACTATTGACATGGGTGGTTGCGACATTGTGTTGGGTGCAAACTGGCTAAGGACTTTGGGTCCCATTCTCATGGATATTTAGAACTTAACCATGAAATTTTACCAAGGAGGCCACCAATATAAATTCCAAGGAATCACTGTTGGTTCACCTGAGGTCATCCGTTCTCATCACATGGAAAAACTGCTAAAAAAAGGTCATTCTAGTGTCATTGCCCAACTCCACGCCATACAAGCCACAAAGACACCCCCAATGCCCCAAGACCTCCAAGACCTCCTTTCTAAACATCAAATGGTATTTTCCACTCCCCAAGGACTCCCTCCTTCCTACTTTGTTCATGATCATTCCATTCCCCTTGTCCCAGAAAGCCTTCCCCCCAATATCCGTCCATATCGCCACCCCTTTGCACAAAAAAATGAAATTGAAAAAATGGTCCAGGAACTCCTTACTGCCAATTTCATCCGTCCTAGTACAATCCATTACTCGTCTCCGGTCGTCATGGTACTGAAGAAAGAAGGTTCTTGGAGAATGTGTCCTGACTTCCGTGCTCTCAAAAAACTGACCATCAAAGACAAATTTCCGATTCCTGTCATTGATTACCTCCTGGATGAATTGAGTGGCGCCAAATTCTTTACCAAACTTGATCTTCGCTCGGGCTATCACCAGATACGTATGAAAGAGGCCGACATTCCCAAGACCACCTTTTGCACTCATGAGGGCCACTATGAGTTTTTGGTCATGCCCTTTGGTTTGTGTAATGCCCCCTCCACCTTCCAGAGCCTCATGAACCATGTCTTCCACCCTTTTCTTCGTCATTTTGTCTTAGTTTTCTTTGATGATATCCTCATCTATAGAAAAACCTGGACAGACCATCTTACTCATGTGGATCAAGTTCTCTGCCTACTCTCTCAGCACCAACTTTTCCTGAAACAGTCCAAATGTGCTTTTGGTGCCTCAAAAGTAGAATACTTGGGTCATTTGGTGGGAAAGGATGGCGTCAGGGTGGGCCCAAAAAAGATTGAAGATATGCAAGACTGGCCACACCCAAAGAATCTCAAAATATTGTGTGGCTTTTTGGGCCTCACAAGGTATTATCACAAGTTCGTTAAGAACTACGGAAAGATTGCAGCACCTCTCACGGCTCTCCTCAAAAAGAACTCTTTCACTTGAACTCCAGCAACTGCTCAATATTTTCAAACCTTGAAGATGACCATGTGCACCACTTCGGTTCTATCCCTTCCTGACTTCACAAATACCTTTGTGTTGGAATGTGATGCCTCAGGGAAAGGACTCGGCATTGTCCTTATGCAAGAGGGTCGACCTTTGGCCTTCACTAGAAAGCAACTGTCTGAAAGTAATCTGGGCAAACCCATTTATGAAAAAGAAATGTTGGCGATTCTACATGTCATTGAGTTGTGGCGTCCTTATCTCTTGGGGCAATGCTTCCAAATTAAGACCAACCATCAAAGCCTCAAGGACTTTTTGGAACAACGCATTTCCTCCCAGGAGTAACAAAAATGGGTGAATAAGCTCTTTGGATATGATTATGAGATCATTTACAAGAAGGGAAAAGACAATGTCGTGGCATATGCACTGTCTCAAAAATATGAAGACTAAGGATCCCTTTTTTCTCTTTCCTTCATTGTACCTGATTGGCTCCAAGTTGTGTGCCAAGAATGGCTTCAAGATCCCAAAAGTTGGCATCTGATCCAACAACTACATAACAAGGCTCCGGCTCCCCCAAGGTACTCTTGGCTCTAGGATGAGCTTTGATATAAAGGCTGATTATATTTAAGTAAACAATCCAAGCTCAAATCGACGGTACTTTCTGAGCTTCATGCTACACTCACAGTGGGGCACTCAGGGTTCACCAAAACATATGACCGATTCAAACGTTCTTTTTTCTGGGATGGTATGAAACAGGACATCCGTAAGTTTGTCACTGAATGTGAGGTGTGTCAATGCAACAAGGGAGAAATAGTCAAATCTCCAGGCACCCTCCAACCGCTTCCGATTCCCCCTGCTATTTGGAAGGATATCTCTATGGACTTTATTACAGGCTTAACCAAATCAGGGACTAAATCAGTCATAATGGTTGTGGTGGATTTCCTTTCCAAGTATGCTCATTTTTGCGCTCTTCACCACCCATTTACTGCATCCAGAGTGGTTCAAATTTTCATGGACCAGGTCTTCAAGCCTCATGGCATGCCGCATTCTGTTGTTTCTAATCGAGACCCAACTTTCACAAGAAATTTTTGGCAAGAACTGTTTAAGCTACAAGGCACACAATTTCATCTCAGCTCAACTTATCATCCCCAGACGGATGGTCAAATGGAAGTTTTCAACAAGTTTTTGGAAACATATCTGAGGTGCTTTGCCTCTAAAAAAAAACACCAGTGGGATCAATGGCTACGCCTCGCTGAATGGTGGTACAACACTACATACCATACAACCATTCACATGACTCCTTTTGAAGAGGTATACGGACATAAGACACCTTCAATTCTCTAATACTTACCGGGTACCTTGAAGGTCCAGGCAGTTGACCAAACACTTACAGTCCAAGAGGATATCCTTCGTACCCTTAAAGATAACTTGGTCATGGCACAAAATAGAATGAAGCAACAAGCAGATCAAGGTTGCTCCGAACGTCAATTTGTAGAAGGGGATCAAGTGTTTCTGAGACTGCAACCATATAAGCAAACTTCCCTGAAGGCCGAGCATTGTCAGAAGCTAGCACCCAAATTTTATGGCCCTTACACAGTTCTCAAGAATGTGTGACAAGTCGCATATCAGTTAGCTCTGCCTAGTCAATCGAAGATACATCCTGTTTTTCATGTTTCATGCTTGAAGAAGGTGATTGGAACCAGGTGCCAAATTCAAGCCAACCTTCCAGAGTTAGCTGAAGAAGGATCCATTTGGCTACATCCAGAAGTAGTTTTGGACCAGCGTGAGCATCGATTGCATCAGAGAACCATTAAGGAAGTGCTAGTAGAGTGGAAAGATATGACTCCAACAGATGACACTTGGGAACCAACTACCATTCTGCAACAGTTTCCACATCTCAAGCCTTGAGGACAAGGCTGTTTTTAAGGGGGCAGACATGTTAAGGTCCTAACCCACACATAGGTAGATCAATGTATTCGGATGTAATAAAGGTCAATATTAATAAGGCCTTTCAATAAAATAGAATAAGGCGGATGTAAGAAGACCTAATAGAAGCTTCCGCTTCTAGAAGGATCTTCCTCTAGATGCTTCTCCTAATAGACATATTTAGTATAAATAAGGGTCGAGGGTATGAAAACCCTATCTTGGAGATTATTGTAACAGATCGTTGTTCGATTGGAGGTTTCCCCCTCGAAGAGGCTTGTGAACATTTCTTTCTGAATCAAAGTTCTATTTCTATTGCTATTCTTATATCATTTATGTGTTATTGTGGATATTATGTTGGATATTTTACTGTTATTCTGCCACTTCTAGCATGTTATTTCTGTTGTACATATTTTATATATCTGGTATCTTGCATGATATCTCAAGTGGTTGAGCCTCTCCAAGTCTATATAAGCAATATTTCTCATGGTGAAAGGGGGAGCTGGATAGCAAATCATACCAAACTTATGATCTCATAATTGATATTTGGAATCTGGATGGAGAAGCATGAAACCTATGATCTCATAGGAAACACATAGTGAAGTGGAGGCTAATCAGTGAAGCTATCATCATTCTGATCATGGATATTTTGAGCAAGGGTTAGGCAAGGAGAACTTGGCGAAACTGCTACATTCCATCTATGGATGTAAGTAACGTTTTGTCCTCATTAATGTAATATGATTGGCCTGTTTCTTTCTAATTTGTGTTTGACATTACATGAATTTGTCTCTAAGTAGATAGGTCTACTTCAAACTAATCTCGATAGAAGAGGAAGTGGTTGTACTTTGTTTGTCTATAGGGCTTGTAGAGGAGCTCGAGATTGGAGTTCAACTCGTAGCGTGCAGGGAAAAACACTAGTAAAAGGTACATATTTCCTCCTTCCTCTTCATGCATTAGTTTGTGTAGACCTAAAAGGAAGTCAATGACCATGATAAGCACTTTCTGTCTTAGAGTTAAGAGTCTAGCTGTTTGAGGAGATCTACCTGTCCACAGGAAGATTTTCCTTCAACAAGTAGGAAACCTCCTCCCCTTTGCTCCATTAGGCGGTTACTCCCGTACCCTTCACTCTCATTCAAGTTTTGGTTTGGGTGGAAGAGGAAGCACTGTCTCAGACCATTTTTGTTCACACCCTTGTTAAGTTTTTTGTGAAGGAGGGGAGATGTTGCAGACCATTCCTTTGTTTGGCTTAAACATTGTGGCCAGGGGTTCATTGTTCCATTTCCTGTGCTAGATGCTTCGAGATTATGGGTGACACTTCTCGATAGCAGTTTTGTGTGGTAAGTTTACCTTTGGCTATTCTTTTATTTATGCGTTAAAATCATTCTTCCTCGTATGTAGGTCTGTGCACACCTTTGTTATTCGATAGTATCCTCATCTTACTTCCAGGGTACTATGGTAGAAAGGAGTAGGTTCTCTTGGTAAGGGTTTGGTCCCTATCCTAGTTTTCCCCTGTTACTTCACCATTCATCCTGTCAGGACCGAGCCATTACTCGTATCACAACGTCTATTATGAAAGTGTACTCGAAAGTTTATTTGGTTAAACCCTTGTAATTATTCCTGGATTCCTATGTTGGATAGTCCTTTGGCACATCAATGATCTTCCATGTTTCACTATATTCTTCACTAGTATCATTGATTAGAAGCGAAGTTTTTCCAACGGTCGAAAGCATTTAATTTCTTCTGTTTATGTTGAATTATTCAAAGGTTACATTATGTTTTGTAACTTAAACATATTATCCTGTTTGGTTATGTTTTAATTCTTCTCGTTATTTTGTGCAGGTGTGATCATGCCGAAGCATGGGGACACCCTCCTCACTCCATCAAAAGGTATTCGGGTTCCTACACAGTATCTAAGTTATTTTGATATTTCAAACCCCATTGGTCTAGGATTTGTTCTGTTCCTAATGTCTGAGAATTTAATTCCAAGTTTTGTGGTAGGTGATACCAGGGTATGCCCTGAATTGTATAAAATAATTCTGGTATACAGAACCACCGCACAACTTGTGCCTGGTTGGAATTTGATAACTAGACAGTCGTTTTGTTAAGTACAATGCTCATTATATAATGTGTGTTAAATTTGTTGTGGATTTGGGATTCTAAAGTAATCTCCTCTATATAATTTGGGGATGGTTTTGGTACTATAGATTCAAATTTCTTTCCTGGCTATTCTAGTTATTTTTGTTTACAGAATTAAATCTTATTATTGGATGTACAGTTCTTTTCCTGAAATGATTCGGCCATGCATAGTGATATGCCTAACGGTTTTGTTCTTTCCCAGAAGTAAAAATGGGCGATGATTCCCAGATTTCGTTTATGCTCAATTTGATCTAAAAATTAGTTTCAGGATTACGCATCACAAGCTATTTACCTTATGTTTCAGTTATCATTATTGAATAACCCTTAACAGTTTGCTTACCAGTGAAATAGATAGCTTCATTATTAGTTTGGATTTACGCACCGTTTACTATTTACCTTATGTTTTCTGTTATCACTGTGGTATAAGTCCTTATAGGTCTATTCACCAGAAGTTCGATGCCATCATTATTTGTTTGGGTTTACGTATCGTGCGCTATTTACCTTTTGTTTCTATTACCATTATTAAATAAGTCTCTACAGGACTGGTTTGGGTTTACGTATCGTGCAATCTTTACCTTTTGTTTCTATTACCTATATTGAATAAGCATCTATAGGTCTTCTCACATGAAATAGACAGCATGGTTATTACGACAGAAACTTGTGGTTTAATTGTAGGTAAGTTTTTGATTAACAGGGTGATCCCTAACTTACTATCATATCTATCTTGAATTATATATGTATATATATAGCTTTCCTGTAATGGGGTCCGAGGAGTTTTTCCAGCTCTTAGAATGAAAATTTCCCTCTTCTAAGGTTATCTATCCACTTAGTACTACAGGATTCTGGTGTGAACAGTTTACTCTAGCATCATTCCTCCTCTGTCGCAGAATGTCCATTACACTGTATATCTATATATATTGGTTCATAAAAATAACTATACCGATTTATCTGTATATCGACTAGTACTTCAATGTTGTAGGGTATATTTGTTGGATTATGAATGGTATTCTCATTCGAGGTGGATCACTATTTACTAGAAGCATCCATAGGAAAATAAAATATGCCACAGTTATTGGTGCGCATGGCTTCTAGTACTTATGCAACAATCTTATTTCATTTTACTTGTCAGAATTAACCAAGAAGATAATGAAAAACTGAAAGCCAATCTGTTATGGGGTTTGTAACTATTACATAATTCATTTTGTTGTTTGGTACATTCCAAGATTCTTAGTAATTACCCAACATTACATCTAAATAAAAATTCTATTTCTAGCCAATAATTATGAAGTAAAATGCTAGATCTTTCCCACAGCATTTAACCAGAAAAAATCATACATAGAAGTAAACAGATTTCAATACATAACATTTGACTAGAACAAGGTAGAGTTACATATCTGAACTAGATTTATGAAAAGACAAAGGGAGTAGCCACTTTCCTCCCAACCATAGAACAAGGTAGCCAATCTACTTGCCTGATTCACCCCCTAGCCTGACCATAAGTCCACGAGGGTGAATTGAAATCTCCTCTATAGAAATGTCCTTCGAATTCTAGCAGTATCCCCCTTTCCTCACACTCACATAGTAGTGCTCATAACAGCAAGAAAAAAATTTCGTAGTCTTCTTTCCCCAGCATACTTGGCAGCATCCTGCCTCCTCACATATGCTCTTTTATTAGTTTGCCTACGAATTTTTCCCTCTCTTGGGGAATTTTCATAGCTTTCTAAATCCCTGATTTTTAGGGGCTGCTATTGGTCAAATCACTGATTTTCCACTTGTAACAATCAACCCAGAGTTAATTTCAATGTGTTCCCGACTCATGGAGTCATGGTCAACTAAATTCAACATGGCTGCTCCATTTGTCCTCCTGCAATCAATATAAAATATTCTATTTTTTTCCTTTTTCATACAAGTGTCATATTCAAGTAGCTAGTTGGGACAAATCAGATCTCTACCCAATAGTCAAATCATTTATTACAATTATAAAATTTGAAATTCGGAATTTCCATAAAGGGAAAAAAATTTCCAATTTCAGAATTTACTAAAAACAAAAATAAATTTCAAGCAATTTTAAATTCTAAATTATTTTTTCAATTTCTTTATTTTTGGGGATGTCACATTCTATCTTGCTGAAAATTAATATATCATCAAGATATACAATGATGAAATTTCCTATGAAATCCTTCAGGACATCATTCATCAACCTCATGAAAGTACTGGGCGCATTTGTTAAGCCAAATGGCATGACAAGCCATTCATACAGCCCCTAATTTGTCTTGAATGTTGTCTTCCATTCATCACCTTCTCTCATTCGAATCTGATGATACCCTCTTTTCAAATCAATCTTTGAAAAAAAAAATTCTCCACTCAAGCAATCCATCAAGTCGTCCATCCTTGGCAATGGAAATCTATATCTGATGGTAATATTATTGATTTTCCTTGAGTCTGTACACATTCTCCAGCCTCCATCTTTCTTTGGGTTGAGCACTGTCAGAACAGTGTATGGACTCAAGCCTTCCTGAATCAATCCTTTGTCCATTTAGTTCTGGAACTGTCTTTTAATTTCTTCATTTTCCTGCGGTGTCAATCGATATGCTTCTTTGTTTGGTAAATTGGCCCCAGGTATAAGATCGATATGATGGCTTATACTCCTAATAGGTGGGAATGAACAAGGTAGTTCATCCACTACTATATCAGCAAACTCTTCCGGCAGCTCCTGAATTTCTTCTGGTAGATCATCTATCCTCGTACTGGTCAAAACAATTCTAGGCTTCCTAACCACAATAAATTGTGTGTCTTCCTTCTTCTTAACTTCATCAAGAAGTTCCTTCCCACTCATGAGAAGTACAGTGTTGCTCGTCTCTGTTTTCACTTCTTTATCCTTAATCGACAACAACATGTGAGTCCTACCATTTTTCTCCAGGGTGTATGTGTTCTTTCTCCCATCATGAACCACATTTCTGTCATATTTCCACAGTCTGCCCAGCAATAGATGATAGACATCCATGGGAATGACATCACATAATATTTCATCTTTATATCCTACTATTTTAAATTCAACCAAACATTTTTTAGTGGCATTTACTTGATGTTCTTTTTGTAGCCACCAAACTCTGTATGGGCTTGGATGTACAACAGTCTCCAAATCCATCTTTTCTACCATCTCTATAGATACAATATTGTTTGTGCTACCACTGTCCACTATGACCTTGCATACCCTGTCTTTAGTTTTGCAAGCAGTCCTAAATAGACTATTTCTTTGGTCCGAGTTCTCTGGTTCCTTCTTTGGTTTCAAGAGAACTTTCCTCATCATCAAAGATCTTCTTCCCTCAACGTCTTCTTCCTAAACATTCCATCCTTGAGCTTTGGAAATGTGAGTTTCACCACCATCTTTCTTCCTATCTGGACACTCATAGGATTTATGTCCAATTTTTCCATAGACGAAGCATTTCACTTCACCTCCTCTGCCTCTTCCTCTTCCTCTGGCTTGAGGAAAAGTATTTCTATCAGCATATTGCCTTCCTTGTGAGCTTCCTCCTCTCTCAGGTTGAGTTTGAGGTTTCTTCCCTTCTTCTTTAGGTTTATGAGTTCTGTCTTGGCCAATTGTTTTGCCTCTGAATAATCATCATTCTCATGTCATCTTGAATGTCATATCATAGACCATTCATGTACCTGGAAACTTTTTCATCATCGCTTACCCGATGACCTGCTCTGATGCTTATCCTATAAAATTATCCATTGTATTCCTTCACTGACATCAACTTCTGTCTCGAATTCTGCATCCTCCCAAATAGAGTGATTTGATAATCACTAGGTATAAATTTAGATTTCATCTTTTCAACCATTCTATCCTAGCTTTTGATTTTCTGTTTGCCCTTGCAATTTCTGTCAGCCTGCAGTTCATCCCACCATAGTGTTGCATGCCCTTTAAGTCTAGTGATGGCATGTTTGACTTTCTTGTATTCCTTGACATCCTCATAGTGAAATTATTTGTATAGAACTCTAATCCAGTATAGAAGATCTTCAACATATAAGTTGCCTTCGTACACTGGAATGTCCATTTTTTCTCTATCACCTATCCTTGCAATAGCCCTGAATAGGCATTCATCTATAACATATTCGACTACAACTTCTTCTCCTTCGTTTCCAGCTTCATTTTCACTTTCAGCCTCGCTGATGTCCCCAAAGTCAACTGTGCACCTCTGTGCTATCTCCATAGCATCAAGTCTAGCACGTAACTCATGCATTTCTCTTTCCATTGCTAGATCAGGCATTGGCCTATCTCTTCTTCTCGGCGACATGGCTGAGACTTTTTTTTTTCTTTTCTCTCTGCTATAGAAAGCAAAGAATTTGTTCTGGGCTCTGATACCACTTGACGGTGTGTATCAAAGTATTTTCTTTATCTACTCTACCTCCCTCTGCCTATAGTCTCTAGACAAAAAGTGGCTCTGATACCACTTGACATAGACCCCCAAGCCTTGGGTCGAGATCCATGAAGGATCGTTCTTAATTCTGCCTGAGCCGAAGTGGCTCGCTCAGATCCCTATTGGAACCTAATGAATCTTATCCATAGGTCCTTCATGAAAGCTCACCCTACGCAAATTAACACCAGGTGCGGGCCCTACATATCCATGCGACCACAACCGAGCCTTAGCTCAAGCGCCTTTCACAACTCGCGATTTCGTGGGTCGATGACCCTCAACTCCTCTTTTCCAAAACTTTGATACTCGAGATGACGATACAGGGATGGCTCCTCCTTGTTAGCACCTGCGTCACATAACCACCATCTAGGGCCTAACTTTAGCACCCCTCGCAACTCACAGCTTCATGAGTTGGACTATTGAGCCCTCGTGCTCCTTGTTGGTGAATCTGTGACTCGTGATAAGTCAACGATGGGTTGACCCTTTCCAAGGTCGATGTGTGTCCACCACCTGTCACCTACTTTCAAATTTCTCTGGGCATTTTATCCTTACACAACCTATCAACCACATGGTCCCCACCTAATGGATGTGCCATGTATTCACATGAACTGTTGATGTTCGATACTTCAGGACTTCTGCAATTGAAAAGAAACTCTTTCAAACCCCAAACCCCCGATACGCGATACCATGTGGACTTTCTGATCCAACGGTTCTCCTGTGGATTGGATCCAATGGTCTGGATCTCCTTCTCTGCTCCTCGCAACTCAGGACTTCGTGAAACCAAAGGTATTTGGTCTGCCCTCCAAACTCATGAACCCCAAATTCACAGAATGATCCAACGATGTGGGTTGAAATTAGATCAATGGCTCACATTTATTCTTGATATTAGGGTGGTGAGTTCTTCGAACTCCTAACTGCCTTACAGCTTCACTAGATCCTATGCTCCTCGTGACTTCACTAGCTTTCCACAGAGAATTTTGACCGCTCGATTCTCTCCTCAATGCTTCTACCTAGTGGCTGAGTGTTCTCCCTCCTGAGCTTAATTTCTATGCGACGATTTCGATCTCCATCTCCCCTTGAACTTTTCAAAGGTGTTATCCCTCCTGATACTTCACTTGCAAACTCAAGCCTCCGAAAATATCCCTTCTCTTTCTGAGATAAAAACTTAGACCCTCGTCAACGCACACCTTCCAGATGTTCACTGCACTCCTTGTAGGAATTCCTAGGAAGATAAACAATTAAAATTCATTCTACTCCTCTTTCAGACTTCATACACTCAACATGAAATCCTACATAACACAACATTGAAACAAATGTATAACAAAGAAACAAATCAACTGTAAACATACCATTTAACAAATGTAAACAGTGAACATCATAACACCATGAAAGTTGAGTCAAAGCTTCATATATTAACTCAAGTGCTCCTATACATGGGTTCTTCTCTATAGTTACATTAATGCTTCAGATTTCAAAATTCAAAACATTTTTATAAAAATGTGCCCTTTTTTCCATCTGCGCGTCCAACTGTTCCTTTGGCTAGGCACATGCTTTAGCTTTGTTCGATGCTCCTGAATCAGCAGTATATGATGTATACCATGAAAATGAAAATTCATTTCTATGTAACTTTCAAAATTATGATGCATATTGTTAGTATTATTATTATTATTATTGTTTTCTCAAAAAACTAATATACATGGTAAATGGGAGATGGGAATTATGTAGTAGTTCTCTACTTATCTATATATTTTATATTTTTTTTTCAAAAAAACCAGAAAATGCATTTATAAATTATGAATTTATTAGTAATTTTACAAAAGAATTCAGCCATGTTTATAGATCATTTCATGGTTAATAGTTTATTTGATTAATGATTAGGATTAATGAGCATTGCATTAATGTATAAGAACAAGAATAGCCAAAATCACCAACGACTAAGCCAATAATAAAAGAAGAAGTTATTCTACATAATATTGATGAATGTATGGTGTGATAAAGAATTATAGGATAAAATAAAACTAAGATACTATAAGGAAGTGGTTAACTGTAGGCTAAAATAAGAACTAATTCTCATGAGTTTCATAGTGATACTAGACATTGGGCAATCCGCAAAACACCATGGTAGGAAAGAATATTTGTCACCATTGTGAAAGAAAAAGGGTTGAATATGTAAAGAACTTTCTTCTATACTGCCACCCAAATTAGATCTCAATTTCCAAATATTTGTCAAAATACGGACTAAGGCAGTGAAAGTTTAGTGATATCAGAATGTTTCTCTCAATACTTTTCAATCATCAAAATAAGATTTTAAATAAATCCAATTAATCTCTTAATTTGTGTAAGGTCTCATAGACCAATGATGATAGACACTAACCACCACCAATGATGATTTTTGTACCTTGCATATTTGAGCATTTTTTATGTTTTTGTTGGCTGGTTGATCTGTGAATAACCTTTGTATTAACATTAAATTTAACTGTTTCTTGGAATTAGCTCTTATCTATTTCATACGCATGTGATAGAGAATGTGAAGGCACTGTGATACAACACATTTTAAGTTTCCTGAGGTAAAATGTGTGCTTATTATGCATTAAGTTTCTTTCACAGTTACACACTTTGGTAGAATTTCACATGTCAAAGATTTCTGTAATTTTCTCTCTTGCCAAAATCATAGTAAGTTTTCTAATATTAAATATGGGCTGATGATGCATTAGGTTTGTTTTACACTAACACACTTTGGTATAATTTCACATGTCAAAGATATTTGTAATGTTCTCTCTTGCCAAAATCATAGTAAGTTTCTTGAGGTAAAATATGCTTTGATGATGCATTAGGTTTTTTTCACAGTTACACACTTTGTAGAATTTCACATGTCAAAGATTTCTTTAATTTTATCTCTTGAGAAAATCATAGTGAGACTTGTCTTTCTTAATTTCCAAATTAATGTAATCAAATTTAAGGCTATATTCCTTTTCCACTTCAATTGCATGCATCTAAAAATAAACAGAAAATTAAAACAAAATGTGCCAAGTGAGTAAAATTTCTCATTGAGAGAATATTTGAGGGTAGCCTCACCTACATGTGCCTTCAACAAGTCCAACGAGATCAAATTTGCAAATACCAGGAAACCTTATTCCATAAAATTTCACATAGAAAGAGAAATTTTAATGAATTTAAAACCAATCTGAGTAAGGTGCCCGAAACTTCCTTTCAAACTTGTTCTTATTCTCACCAACACCCAACTTCATACCACACTATTAATGTCGAGCCACAACCAACAATGAAGAAATAAGACCTTGGTGACAACGACAATATTAAACCATGGCTCCAAGACTAAAAACCATCAACAAAAATCAATAGGTACTAGGTAGAAATTATGAGCAAATCGATATCCATTTATATATCATACAAAAATGTGGGACATGCATTAAGTGTGCTAAATCTTGTTTAAGTTTGAGAACTTTATAGTTATTTGCACTTCCAAAATTATCCATTAAGGTATCTTACACTATGTCAGTTTGGTTGATTCGTGTAATTTTTCAGAATTATCAGTTTTTCTTCAAATAGGTTTATTGCTTGCTAGCTAGTGTAATGTGTAAGAATCTAGACTAGTTAAAGAAATTGAGATAAATTTCCCAATGAAATCAAAATCTTAAATAAGGAAAATTATTGATCACCATTGATTATTTAACCACCTTTATAATTAAAAGGTGTTATCTTCATTGCCTTAACCCTATGTTGATATATGATCACATCATTTGAAAAAAATGTGTGTCGTGTTTAAACTTTATGTTATAGAAAGACACACTAGAGGGAGTTACAAGGGTCCTTATACCATAAAAAAAATACTCATATTAGATCATTTTGGATAAATTTTGACTACGACACTTTGACAGCTTGTGGAAGCTAGTGATATTGTAAGGAAAACACCTTTCATCCTCCTAATTTCCTCTTTTTCCAAGTTCCCTAGCTATCAAAATATTTTTCATAATCCATCAATAAATTTCTTTAACTGTTACAATAAGTGGGCATTGACAAATTTTCGACAGTTAGTACTTCCAAACTAGCCCAGGAAATTTGAGCATCTATACAAATCCATCTTGTTTATTTGAGAATATTCGGTATTGTAGAAAGTGCATGGTGGTATACTAAAAGATCCCTATGTTTAAGTATTCTGATATGAAGTTACCTTGCACATATCATTTGTGTTGGTAACTATTTCATCTTTTGGTTGATTTTCATAAATTCAAGTACCATTTTTGCAAGGGAAATGGAAAAATAAATCTCTAGAAGGGACACACTATGATTTTATCAGTCACAAATTTATATATTGGTCTTACAAATTGGAATTTTCTTGGAGCTTGTACAATGATTTCTTGGAACAAGACTCTCATTAGATGATTGTGATGGAACCATCAATGATTGTGTCAAGAAATTGGATTCAATATTCATTAGAATATGTGAATGTTTCTAACAATCTAGTGAGAGCATATCAAGTTAGTTTTTTGTTGATGACATTGTTAGAAGGGAATATATGCATGCTCAATTCAGAAATACAGTTGATACTTTTTTTAATCTACCTTCCAATAGGGACTCTCAAATCATTGTTTAAGATTATATTAATGAGGACTAGATATACCTGTGACAAATAAAAAAAAAATAATCAAACAAACTAATGAGTTTAAAATCCATAGTAGAATTGAGAGGTCATGGCCTCTTTTCCGCGATGTTCCTAAGGAGTGAATTCAAGGAGGCATACAACCAATTTAAATATAAACGACAGCTATTTAGTGCAAGGATAACCAAGATGCAAGAAGACATGCTCATGGCGCTGGCCACGTGCAAGGATATGGAGAGGTGGTACAAGAACGCACAAGAAGCTGTGGAAAGGGTTGACTATATCAACGTGGTTTAGGAAGGCCGAGATACAGAAAAGTAGGAAATCTAGTTGCTAAAATAAATCAACCTTGATCGCATAAATAAATCAGTCGAATATTGGGTGAAAATGGCTTAGTAACCCCATCAGGAAATCCAAGAGAAATGGGCCAAGTGCGAGAAAAACTGGATCAATATCAACCGGGTAATGAGAGACATCTACCTCTCCGAATTTGGCACACCCAAGGAATTTTTTGACTTGTGTGACATAGTCAAATCGCATACCAAACAAGACTCATCATGGGCCAAGGAAATAGAAAAGGTGACAAACGTGGCACTAGGTCAGGTGTGACAGTTCATGGAAAACCCAATCAAAGATTTGGCCATGTTGCAATAGTTAAGTGCCAGAATAATCAAGTATCGAGCACAAGCATTAGAGATAAGAGAGATTAACTCCACTCCAATGGAAAATCATAGATTCACGGATGAAAACACATGCGAGGATATCTTCATCAAGTGGTCAGAGTATGAGAAGAGTCACCCACTTATGTGAAATCCTAAGATGACTCTTAGAAAGAATGATAGAAGAAAGCGCCATGTGGCGAGTTTTGTTTTACTTCGTTACACTTTAGTGGTTAATTTTAGGTAATAGTATGTTATAAATAGGAGGATCGACCTATTAGAAAAGGTTCGATGGTTGTTGCAAAGGCCCTCATTTTTTGGTTGTGTAAAGAACTATTTCAGAGTTTCCTTTAATTGAGAATTCGTGTTTAGGATGTGAGACAAGTTTGTGTTTTTCATCAAACGTGTGTATGATTGGATGTGGAGAATAATTATTCCTTATTTCGTCTCATTAATGGATGCTGTAACGAGTAAGAGCTACTAAATCTATTGATAACTTATCTAATTCAATGTTTTACAGTTCTTTTCTTTAATGATGAAGATGAATCGTTGTGTTATTATGTGATTGATGATTAGAGTTAAGTGAATTATTTTACTTTTCATTGTTTATCGCATGCATGTTTTCATCTAATAAATTGTATCTCGGTCAGTAATTGGAATACCCACACAGTTAATGTATTAATACTAGGCCTGTGGTAGACAATCATTGTCTACATGATAGAGTGAAAGGGTTATCCCAAGCTCAGCCTCTTCTCCAGTAGTTAATTTTTTTCCCACTTTATCACCTAGTTGGTTTATACCGACTTTTATATCGTAGCGGTCCCACCTATAAGAGAAAATACAAAAAGGAACGTCTAAAAAGAAGGATAATACTTCACAAGAAAATGTAAAGCTCATCGATTATTAGGTTGGATTGTAAGATTTGGAGAACCATTCCACTATTAAACGCTGCAGAGTCTAATTGGGCTTCGGTGGTGGGTTTGGTTCGTGTTGTTGAGATAAAGGGATTTACGACCCCTCACCACTATGTTAAAATGAAAATGATTTGGTCTCTTATTTATAAAATACCTTAATATAATGTTTGTCTAGATAAGATGAGGGTAAACCAAAAAATAAGGAGCTTGGTCTCCTTTATTTTACCGCTTTACAAAATAAAAATGATTTTTTCACAATATAAACCATAAAAGTATGACGGAATTCCCTAATTGGGTGACGTCTTGCATTTTTAGCAAAACGTTCATCTTGGAGAGGAAGTCTTTGGGCCTCCAAAGACCATCCCTTCATGTTCTAGGGTATTCTCTCCAGCAAGCATGCTAATTCATCAAATCATCACCACCATCATCAAATTCTATCACTAAATCATGATGTCAAGCCCAAGAGAGAGACGTTATGACCTTCCAAGGTCAAACATTGGGAAAATAAGGGATAGGTATACTACTTCAAGGTTTCTTCTCTTTCCTTGAAAGGAAACTCCCAAATTATGCCTTCACCCAAGGTGTGGTTCATGTCATCCAACCTATGGGATTCAATCCCCAATGAAGGCCCAAGCTAGGCTTCTTCCTCCAAATCGTCCACCAATCTAGGTCTTGCAAAGAAAAATGAGTGTTCCCTCCAAGGGTCTCAAGTCAAATGTATCATGGAAAGTAGAGCCACATTTAATACAAGATCCACCTAAACATGTGCACTAAAACTACCTTATCAAATTAAACAAGTGCTCAAAGACCTTAGGCAACTTTCCAAGTTTAGGTATGGGAGGGTTGTCAAGGTGACCTATTGAGTGAGTCATTCCTCAATTCAAGGGGTGTTTCCTAGGTGGACCCTCTCCAAGCCATGTAAGGAAGCTGAAATGGATGGGTTTCATACCTTTGGGCATGGCATTCATGACATACAATGGTTCGTATTATCTCATTTATCGATTCCTTTGTAGAGGGTGTGCTACACCTTCGTTTCAAAGCATCCATTTTCCAAGCCCATTTATTGGAATAAATTTATTTAAATCCAAAACAATTGGGTACTACAATTGGGTAACAAAAGACTTGAAAGAAGTGCCACAATGTGACTTGAAGGTAGAGTTACAGAGAGTACCATATGGGTAAAGAAAAGGGTATACCACACTTGTGTATATCCCTAAACAAGTGGGACATTTATATATGTGAAATTTGTTTTTTGAAGGTCTTCAATTATTTTAAGAGAAACATTTCATTGTTCTTGACACCTCTTTGGGTGAGAAACTATAAGGTTATAATTTTATCTTTTATCTTTTTCCAGCCACTTTCTCCCTGAGCCTTCAACCCCTTCTTCCATTGAAATGAGGTACAATCCCTTATTGGGTTAGTACACTAAAAAATCCCAAAATATAAGGAGACAAAAAGGATGAAGTATGGAAAATGATAAGTATGATCAGAAATGGTACGATGACTCATCAATGAGACCACCCAGTAGAAAATTGTTTCCCCAAGGGTGACCACTTACTAGGGCACAATGTCAACCACCAAGGTGAAACAGGGAAAAGAACATAATTTCCAAGAAGACGTTCTATAATCAAAATTAACTTTAAATGAAGCATATTTAGATGCCTCGATTATTAAAGTGACACTTACCACAATACTTGACTTGTACCTCATGGAGAAAGACCCATTGTCTTCCAGAAATAGGTTGATGTGGTGAATTCCATCATGATGAATCAAAGAAGTGTGGTGGTGAAGTAGGTATCCATCTATGTAAGTGGACATAACGAGTCAATATATCCCTTAACACTCCATGTATGCAATGTAATATCCCCAAAAATAAATTTCTATTGAGGTCTGAAAATACTTAGGAATTTATTTCCGTTTTTGGTAAATTCGAAATTGGAAAATTATTGCCATTTATGGAAATTCTAAATTTTGGAATTTAGTTAATTGTAATTTATTATTATGATCGTTGGGAAAATATTTGATTTTCCCAACCAAATATTTGACTATGACACTTGTAAGAAACAAATACTTTTTATATTTATTTTTGAGAGACAAGTGGAACAACCAGGTTGAAGTTAGTTGACCATGACTGCATGAGAGGGGAACATGCTTGAACTACCTCATGGCTGAATTTTACAAGTGGAAAATCAGGAATTTGGCCATTGGCATTGCCTAAAAATCAGGGATTTGTAAAGGTGCAAAAATTCCCAAGGGGAAAATACCTAGGCACAATATGCTTTTGCATATATAGCATATGGGAGGAGGTAGGATGCTGCCGAGTATGCTAGGGAAAAGACATAATTGTTGTTATGAGAACTATTTCTGAGTGCAAGGCAAGGAGAATTGGATATTTGGGGAAGGACTATCACGTGTTGTTATGAGCACTATTTCTGAGTGTGAGGCAAGGGGAATTGGGATCTGAAAAAGGACTATAGAGAAAGAGGAGTTTCGAGGTTCTCCCTCATGGATTCATGGTCAGGATAGGGGGTGAAAGAAACAAGTAGTTTGGTTGTTTTGTTCTATGGTTCGGTGGAGCTTGGCTATTCCATTTGCGGCCCCAACAATTTGTCGCTATATGTATTTATACTCTTCCCTGGTTGAATTTTTTGATGTTTAATAACTGGTAGAATGAATTTACTTAGTTCTGGTTAAATAGTCTATTGATGAATAACATATAGAATACATCCACTTGTTGCTTAGAAGGAAATGAATTATTGAATAAGCCTTTACAGTTGTATTTATGCATTGAGTAGAGCCATGAAAGATTGTTGTATGTGCTAACTGTTGATAAATGTATGGAAGTTTTCCTGAGTAGAGATAAGAAAACTACTGTGTGTATTAGACGAAAGTGTGAACGTTTTCCTATTCCTGTGTTATAATATATGTTCTTCAATAGAGAACAATTACCAAATTGATCTATAGTTGATATTGAGGATGTATAAATTGTACAATTTCCAAACAAAATTTGGAGTGAATATCATAATTGAAATGTGTGTGTGTGTGTGTGTGTGTGTGTGTTATTACCTATACAAATTTTCCAAACTACTTGAACATATAATACACATAAAGATTTTAGTCGACTATTTCCTTTTAATCCGACTACATTAAATATAGTAAAAGGTTACAGTTCTCTTATTTCGATAAACTCAAGATCAAATGTCCAGGGATTTAACTACTTAAACCTATTACCTATTGCATAGTCGGTCCAATATTTAAACAAGTCTTCAAACTCTACATAACACTTGCGATCAGAACTATTAGTTAGGGAAATCATCTCCAGTAGGGGTTTCCCCTCTATCCTTTTCTTTGAGGATTGAAGATAAATTTAACCAACTGTTTATAGGAGCCTGGTATAAAAAATGCCACGATAATAATGTTCTAGGGTAGATCCGTATCATTTTCAACATAATATGGGTTTATGTTTATTAACGCTGTAAGTTAGAACCCGAGTACCTTTCATGCAAGATGCTATCCTCGATTCGGAGACAGCGAAGGTTAAATTTCTCCAAAGAAACTGAGAAATTTAATTGGAGATAAGATGGAGTTCAACGAAAGTTAAAACTTGAAGATAGAATAATTTATTGAATGGACCTCGTCCTTTAATAAAACTGTAACTTTAATGCCGATTGGATTTGATTGCATATTTCTCTAGATCTAAGTTTGTGACTTGATCAAAGTCGTCGATCAGAGGAAGATAGTGGGCCGTAGATCTAGTCTTATCGCGATTTCACAAATAGGACAACCAAATACAAGAGTTCTGGAAACTCGTGAAACCTAAGTTCATGATGATCTGAGTCGTCGATCGGAGGAATATTGTGGGCCGTAGATCTAGTCTTATTGGGAGTTTGCAACTCAGACAACCAAATACAAGAGTTTTGGAAACTCGTGAAACTCGAGTTCGTGATTTGATCTGAGCCATCGATCGAAGGAAGATCGTGGGTCATAGATCTAGTCTTATCGAGATTTCGCAACTCGGACAACCAAAGGTATGAGTTTTGGAAAATCGTGAAACCAGATTTTGCGATTTGATCTGATTCATCGATCAGAGGATGATCGTGGACCCTATATATATATATATTTATCATGAGTTCACAATTCGGGAAACTAGAGGTAAGAGTTATGGGAACTTGCAAAACCCAAGTTCGCGGTTTTGATTTGAATCGTTGGATGAAGGAAAGTTCTGGGTCATTACATCTAGTGGAGTTGCAAGAAGTCTTTTTTTGTTTGTTAGTTTGTCTGTGACATGTGGGACTAACTTGTGGACAATAAACTACAAATCAGGGGCATATAAGCTATCAAAATCACCTAGGGATCGCACCTGGCCTGAGCCACACTACCCTTAACATGGCTAGATTTTTTGTCCCCGCAGGTTTCGAACCAATGACTTTAACATCATGGAGTGCCTTAACGTCACACTATGTCACCGAATTTCCTACACCTCAGGGAAAAGTTGCAAGAAGCTTAAGTTCAAGAGTATTTTTACATTCGAAAGCTTATGAGAGATCATAGTCGTGATATATGAAGGAGTGTGAATCGTTGATTTGGCACTATGAAATATCGAGAAATTGGGAATCAGAAGTGCAAAGGAGGGATCTATTCCAAAGTCCTAATACATGAAATTTCGATTCGCGAGAGAGGGACCATTGATCTAAGATAGTTGAAATAGGGAGTTCCCAATACATGAAATCTCGACTCACTCAAAGGTAAACCGCAGGGTTTGGCTGGAGGTAAAATCGATGGAAGTTAAGGAATGGATCTAGCAAGCCCTCGACCCCTGTCGATATTTCTGAGGTCAGAAGAGTTGGGGAGACTCACACACAAAGTCCCGATACGAAAAATCATGAAACGCCTTTTGGCTAGGTGAGTGGTCACAACCGTGGTCATGTAAGGGAAGGCTGTATTTAGAGAAGATATAATTCTCGTCATGCGTTGTTTTGAACAAAGTTCAAGAGGGGGCTCGCAGGTGACTTATAGCCTACACCTTTGGAGAAAGGGCTTGTGTATTACTTAAGTAGATATTATAAAGCCACCCTTTATTTTTAAGTCTGCGATAGATGCACTGAACCTTATCTTAAGTGTGCAATCTATGCTTTAATCTCAAATTCATTTAGACCTGTATGATATGGATATTTTCTATGCATAAAGTTTTCTCTAATTCGAGTGGGTTTATTCCTCTGTAATCTAACGCTAATACGTATACATATACGTATAGATACATGGAAATGATATTAATCTTAGTGGGGCTTTACTAACATTTATGCTTATATTTGATAAGTTAGTAAACTGAAAGGGTGGGAAATAATGAAGTTACCCTGGAAGTTTATGCATATGATTACTGTGTAGTAGGAAATAAATTAGAGATAAAATATGTTATAATGGTAGTTAATTGTGTCAATAACTGGAAACATAAACCTTGAAAAAGTTAATAGTGTTGACAACTACCTACATATAATAACAATAGGACTTTCAAGATGATTTGTTCAAAGAGAAAGAGTTTTAATGTCCCTAAGGAATTTGTTTTTTATTTGGTAAATTTGGGGAACATTACATATGTTATTAGATAAAAGTTTGTAACACTTGGACCTTAAACAGGGCCAAAAATGTTTGTTTAACACATGAAATCGTGTTTAATGAGAAAACTAACAAAAAATTTACTATTACAAACAAAAAAACTTTATTTCTATTGTGATCATGGCAGCAACTAAATGCTTTAAGTGTTCTACTTCTGTCTTTCTGAAAATTAATATATCATCAAGATATACAATGACAAACTTCCCTATGAAATCCTTCAAGACCTCGTTCATCAACCTCATGAAAGTATTGGGCGCATTTGTTAAGCCAAATGGCATGACAAGCCATTCATGCAGCCCCTAATTTATCTTGAATGTTGTCTTCCATTCATCACCTTCTCTCATTCGAATCTGATGATACCCTCTTTTCAAATAAATCTTTGAAAAAAAAATTTGTAATGTACCTCAAAAATCACCATAAAAAAAATGTGTTTGTACGTTTATCCATGAAAGTTCTGAGACTTCAAGCAAGTAGGTTCTATGTTATAAAGATTGAGTTTGAAAGTTTTGTTAGAGACCTTACTATCATTGATTGTCTTTACTATGCAACTTAAACTTCCTACTCGATGGTAAATAATGTATACTCCTCCCTTCACTGTTATTTAAAATCTTGTAAATTTTTTTGATATTTTTCTTATTTGATGATGTCTATAATTTTAGAATATAGAGGATTGTGCTCATTTAACCATTAACGATACCCTCTTCACCCAACCACAGGCCTTAAGCCACCCTCCGATCACCTTGACCTTGACCGAGAAGATAATTCTGGTTGCAATCAATAGCCAAGAGAGGCTAAATGCACCAAGCAAAAGAATAGAAACTAAACTTAACAGATGATCCCACCCAGAAGCTAGCGCACCACTTTCCCAGCTCTCCCAGAAAACCTACGCACCAAACTGTTGCTGCTTGCAACTGCCTGCACAGATATTGCTCTCAGTGCAACTGCTGAGATGCAAAATAATGAAACTGGCGCCCTGTATTTATAATGGACTGGCCAATCTAACTCGGCCAACTTCTCCTTCTGGGCATCAATAAATTCAATATAAATATATTTGTTCAGCCGACAACTTGTCTAGGGTTTCCTTCAATTCTTTGCTTCCTTTCGGAGGATTCTAGTCTTGTCATAGGTCATAATAGAGGTTCATACCTCCCGAAGCTACCATAATATTAACACTCCCTCCTAGCTAGGGAGGTATGGTCTTGAGCACAATAGACTATTCAACTGGTACCACCATGAGCACCTGTCATTATTATCCGACTGGATAATCTCCTATGAAAACTGGTACAATATCAATTTATAGAACACACCTGTGTCTATTCCAGTAGTACACAAATACTCAGACTTTGTGAAACACAATCACAAACTTTCCTTCATAACAAATAGCACCCTGCATATAAACAATGTTATGATAAAAATTGTATCATCTGGGCCAATATTTCACTCACATCTATGAGATCTGAAAGAATGTCTGCCACCACAGTAGTCTTCATCTGCATAGAAACAAGGTTATGATAAAACTGAATCATCTAGGCTAGTCTTTCACTCACGTTTGTGAGATCTGAAAGAATGTCTGCCCTCAGTATAGAATATCAACACTGGGCTATCTGCCCCATTCTTCTCAACCAAGGAAGAAGGATTGTTTCTGATTTCTGAACCTAGACCATTTCCCACCCTAGGCCATTCTTCCGACACTAAACAAAGTGTAACCTAGAGATAATGAGTCTTCCCTCAAGAAATGCTTGGACCATTCCTTACCCTGGGCCATTCCTCTGACACTAAACAAAGTGTAACCTGGAGGGAATGAGTCTACCCTAAGGAATGGTTGTCCTGGACTATTCCTTACCCTGGGCCATTCTTCTGACACTAAACAAAGTGTAACCTGGAGAGAATGAGTCTGCCCTCGAGGAATAACTTTCCCTGATTGCTGAGCCTGGACTACTCCCCACCCTGGGCCATTCCTCTGACACAAAACAAGGTGTAACCTGGAGCGAATAAGTCTACCCTCGAGGAGTAATTGTCCGGACCATTCCCCACCCTGGGCCATTCCTCCAACACTAAACAAGTGTAACCTAGAAATAACGAGTCTTCCCTCAAGGAATGTATGTCCTGCATCAACCTCCAAATGGACGATTCTTCGAAACTACTCACAAATGTGAACTTTGAAAGAATGATTGCCCAACGAGGTGAACCATTCTACTTGACCACTACTCAGAGTGACTGCCAAGAAGAATGATTGTCCTAGACCACTCCCCATAATGGGAAGTTACTGTCTATGATACATCAACAATCAGTCTGCCTCCCATGTTAACTACAATGGGAAGCCACTGTCCGTCAAAAATCTCAATCCACTTTCCGAATAGGAAAGCATCTGTCCAATCTGGACTCTTACAAAAATAAGTAACATTTTCAATTCTACCTCCTAACTGGAGAGTTATTTTAATCACATAAATAAACATTTTTGCGTACCTTCTCTATCCTGGAAAGTTTTCCCTTTCATCTAAGGGAGTTATTTCCACAATCCCCATCTTCTCTCGGAAATATGCAAACTTGATTCTGGAAAGAGGCTTTGTCAGGATATCTGTTGTCTTCTCATCAGTGGGGATATACTTGAGCTTTACCTCTCCTTGCTGGAATTTATCTCGGATAAAGTAATATTTGATATCAATGTGCTTTGACCTTTCATGAAACACTGGATGCTCAGATAATCTTATACAACTCTGATTATCACAATATATTGTGGTTGATTCTGGAGTTTGATCAAATAAATCGGATACTAACTTCCTTAGCCATACTACTTCTATGCATGCTTCACACGCTGCCATATACTCTACTTCTATTGTACTAAGTGCGACAAACTTCAGCTTCCTGTTGCTCCAAGATATCATAGCGGAGCCCAAGCTGAAACACATACCCGAAGTACTCTTTCTGTCTTCTGCACTACTTGTCCAATCAGAGTCTGTGAATCCATGAAGTTGGATATCACTAGATGCGGTATATCTTAAGACATGCTTTGTAGCTATCCAATGCTCTTGTCTCGGTTCCACCTGGAACTGACTTAATGTATTTACAACAAAGCAAATATTTGGTGTAGTATTTACTAAATACATTAATGATCCAATTAGCTGCCGATATAGAGATGGATCTACTGGATCAGAATCTGGGACTTTCACTTTTCTTATATCCGCATTCATAGGAGTGTTCATGGACTTACAGTCCATCATTCCAAACTTCTAAAGGATCTTTATTGCATATTTTCATTGTCCAAGGAATACTTCACCACGCTTCTGCCATACTTCTAGTCCCAAGTAATAGTGCATGAGACATAGATCCTTCATATCAAATTCAAAGCCTAAATCCTTTTTGCACTAAATGATTAGAGATTCTTCACTTGTTATGAATAGATCGTCAACATACAACAATAGAATTATAGGTGCATTGTTCATGACTTTGTAGTAAAGGTTTGGATTTGCATGACTCTTGGAAAAACCAAGTCTGGTTAGATAACTGTCCATTCTGGCATACCAAGCCCTTGGAGCTTACTTGAGTCCATATAGAGATTTCTTCAGTCTGCAAACATGAGTGTCTCTGGAGTGTACCTCGAATCCTTGAGGTTGTTCAATATATACTTCTTCTTCGATAGCTCCATTGAGAAAGGTTGTCTTTACATCCATCTGGTGTAGATTCCATCCCATGGAAGCGACAAGAGATATGATAGTTCTAATGGAAGTATACCTTGCCACCGGAGCAAAGGTTTCGTCATAGTCTTCTCCCTCCTTTTGGGAGAACCCTCTGGTCACGAATCTTGCCTTATATTTATCCACGCTTCCATCTGCTGCATGTTTGATCTTGTATACCCATTTTGAAGTTACAACTGATTTCTCTTTAGGTCTGGGTACAATTTCCCATACTTCATTTCTCATAATGGTCTGATGTTCTTCTGCCATAGCTTCTTTCCATTGTTCCTTTTTAATTGCTTCTTCAAATGTAGTAGGTTCTTCATCTAGAAGCTTTGTCATGTATGTTGCATAACTTGAGAATCTTTTCGGTCTTTTAGTCTTCCTGGATGTTCCTTCTGGAACCTT
>ML798380.1:103797-120757 GCA_009831015.1 Picea engelmannii | reverse complement strand
TTCTGTGTTTTCTTCATTTAGTTCTTCAGTTTCTTCTTCTTCTATAGTTTCTTCAATAGATTTTCTGAAGGCCATTCTTTCATTGAATGTTACGTCTCTGCTTACTTCTATCTTGTGTTGATATGGAATATATATTCTGTAGGATTTGGATGAATCACAATATCCTACAAATATCCCCTTCTTTCCTGAGGGTTCTAGTTTATTTCTTTTATCTTTGGGAATATGAGAATAAACTTGACATCCAAATATTCTTAAGTTTTCTACGTTAGGTTTCTTACCTGAGAATGCTTCTAGTGTCATGTCCTTCAATATGCGATGAGGTCTTCTGTTCTGCACGTATATTGTCATCATTGCTGCTTCTCCCCATAGAAACATGGATAGATCTTGATCATTTAATAGGGATTTTACTGTTTCTTCGATAGATATGTTCTTTCTTTCTGCTACACCATTTTGTTGAGGATTATGAGGAACAATTAGCTCCCTCCTAATCCCTGCTGATTTGCAGAATGCAACGAACTCCCTTGAGGTGTATTCTCCTCCATTATCTATTCTTAATGTCTTGATCTTCTTGTTTGTAAGGTTTTCTACTTCTGCCCTGAATTCTTGGAACTTGCTGAATACTTCATCTTTTGATTTCAGTAGGTATAGCCACGTCTTCCTTGAATAGTCATCTATGAAAGTTAAGTAGTAGAGAGCTCCTCCTAAAGATTTGACTGGAATTGGACCGTAAACATCTGAGTGTATTAGATCTAGGGTTTCCTTATATCTGTTGTTTCTGCTTGGGAATGGTTTCTTAATGTTCTTCCCAAGGGCACATCCCTTGCAAATTCCTTCGTGTGTAGACTTCAATTCTGGTGTCCCTTCAACCATCTTCCTGAGGAAAGGTAATGCTTGATAATTGATATGAGCATACCTTCTATGCCAAAGCTCATTAGGTTTGACTTCATCATGTACTAGGGCTTCTTTATTTTGTTCTAGTAGTCTATATAGATTCCCTTCATGTCTTCCAATAACCCTAGCATCTTCTATGCTGGAATCTTTATGCCATGATAACACCTTTTCATCTATGAAGGCTATTATGTTTCCTTTGTCTTCTAAACATGATATTGAGACAAGATTCTTTTCTAAACCAGGTACATATAGAACATAGCTTAAGTGAACATGATTACCTGATTCCAATTTGATGGAGGCTTGTCCAAATCCTTCAACGGGGTAGGTGCTTTTGTCTCCAAGCTCCACTTTGTACGATGTCTTTCTCTCATTTAGATCTCATAGTCTAGCTTGATCTCCCGTCATGTGCCTGGAAGCTCCACTGTCGATTATCCACATATCGTCTTCAATTGTCCTGGTAAGTGTTGAGTAATGTAAGAGACTGATTGTTTCACACATGTCTTTGGTTGACTAATAACTAGTCATGCCTTGATCCAAAACTTCAACTGCGTATTTTCTCTCTTCTGAGAAATTCAATAGGTGCGCTGAGTTAGGGTGCATCTGGATATATTCTCCTTGAGAAATATGCTCCATCACAAGGTGTCGGATCTAAGAATTAGGGTTTCTGCAACTGCTACTTCTAGTAACCCTAGTTGCAGTTCTTTGGAAGCTGCTCCTGCTAGTAACCCAAGCGACAGTTCCTCACTGAGCTCAATACTTAGCATTTATGTTTCCTTCCAGCATTTTAGGCTGACTGAAGGGGGTGTGGGCCTATAACCTATTATAATATAGAGGATTGTGCTCGTTTAACCATTTACGATACCCTCGTCACCCAACCATAGGATTTAAGCCACCCTCCGAGCACCTTGACCTTGAACGAGAAGAGAATTATGGCTGCAATCAATAGCCAAGAGAGGCTAAATGCACCAAGCAAAAGAATAGAAACTAAACTGAACAGATGATCCCACTCATAAGCTAGCGCACCACTTTCCCATCTCTCCCAGAAAACCTGCGCACCAACCTGCTGCTGCCTACAACTGCCTGCACAGAGATTGCTCTGAATGCAACTGATGAGATGACAAATAATGAAATTAGCGCCCTGTATTTATAGTGGATTGGCCAGTCTAACTGGGGCTGACCTGGCCAGTCTAACTGGGCTGACTTCTCCTTCTGAGCATCAATAAATTCAATATAAATATATTTGTTCAGCCGACAACTTGTCTAGGGTTTCCTTTAATTCTTTGCTTCCTTCCGGAGGATTCTAGTCTTGTCATAGGTCATAATAGAGGTTCATACCTCCCAAATCTACCATAATATTAACATATAAAACCAGCACGGATTTAGCTATAACGGGTCTATTACTTCCATACTTCTAGTCAAGAGGAAGATTCTCCAAATCAACACACAACAACTCCCGAAGTCGCGAAAAGTGACCAGCATGTCAGGATTTCAGAGTTCAGGATTTTGCGAGTTCAACAGTCAATATAAACACACAACCACTCCCAAAATCATGAAAAGTGTAAGGCAAGATCCGTATCTTGGGATTTCAGAATTCGAGGTTTCGGGGTTTTAAATGTCAAACAATAGTGCAAAAAATTTCCTGAAGTTCCGAAAAGGTAAAGGTGGAACCCGTATTTCAGCATTTCAGAACTCGAGGTTTCGGGGTTTCAAATGTCAAACAATAGCACAAAACATTTCCTGAAGTTTTGAAGAGGTAAAGGTGGGACCCATATTTTGGGATTTCGAAACTCGGGGTTTTGGGGTTTCAAATGTCGAACAACAACGCAAGACATTTCCTGAAGTTCTGAAAAGTTAAAGGTGGGACCCGTATTTCTAGATTTCAGAACTTAGGGTTTCGCGGTTTCAAATGTCAAACAATAGCACAAAAATTTTCTCGAAGTTCCCAAAAGGTAAAGGTGGGACCCATATTTTCAGGATTTTGGAACTCGGGGTTTCAGGGTTTCAAATGTCAAACAACAGTGCAAGACATTTCCCAAAGTTCCGAAAAGGTAAAGGTGGGACCAATTTTTTAGGATTTCGAAACTCGGGGTTTTGGGGTTTCAAATGTCAAACAACAACGCAAAACTTTTCCCGAAGTTCTGAAAAGGTAAAAGTGGGACCCGCATTTTCAGGATTTCGGAACTCGGGGTTTTGGGGTTTCAAATGTCAAACAATAGCGCAAGACATTTCCTGAAGTTCCAAAAAGGTAAAGGTGGGACCTGTATTTTCAGGATTTTGGAACTCAGGGTTTCGAGGTTTCCAATGCCCAAACCCATCCTGCAACAACTTCCAAAATGCGAAAGAAAGGTAAAAGGATTAGTAGTTCAGGGTTACGAAATTTCTTAAATTCGTCACAAAAATTAACTGTGGAAAAGGAAGACCATTTAAACAAAACAAGGAAGGCATAGTGAAAAAAAGAATTCTTATGATAGATGTCAACTCTCAAGATTGTTCAGCATTTGATAAAACAAAGGGGTTTTCTAGATCCCTTCAATTTTCAAAATTTGGTCCTTTACAGGTATCCTCACTTTCTTTCTGTGACACAATATCCGTGGAAGGATTCAATATCCATTTACCTAACAGGATTTCGAAGGTCTAACTAAAGAGATTTATACGCTTATACTCTGTAGAAGGGGTGAAATAGGATAATAATTTTCTGTATAGGGTAATCTCTATTGTATTTACTTAGATCTGCTTTTAATCAGTGTATTACATGTAAATAGTGCTAGATCTGTGCATCTAGTAAATTCATAGTTAGGAATATCATTCCATCCAAGATTGGTCATTAGTAATGATGTTCTAAGGGATCTGAGTTTTTTTTTCCTGGGGGTTTATCTACAGAGAGGACCTGCCTCTTTGTCGTTAATCCCATCTTTCCATAGAAATATAATTACATATGTTCTTCACATATATTCCCCATAACAAATAGAAATGGAAAAAAAATGTTACAGTTCCAATTTAATCAATAGAATGCCTCAGAAAAATCACTCAGTCAGAGAGTGGACATCATTCCAGTTCATATTTAATAAGACATTGAAATAAAAACATAGTCATTCATAATAGAGAGGGGGTAGTTCAACATATCTGAATCCAATCCGTGGGAAGACAAAGGGAACAACCACATTCCTCCCAACCGTAGAACAGGGCAACCAAAATCACTTGCCTGATTCACCCCCTAGCCTGACCATGAATCCATGAGGGAGAACTTGGAAACTCCTCCTTGGCTATGTCCTTCAATTCCAACAGTTATCCTCTTGCCTCACACTTACTTAATAGTGCTCATAACAGGAAGGTGATTCTATTTCAACAAACTCCTCTTGCCTCACACTCAATCTGTACTGTTCATAACAACAAGAGATCTCAAGAATCATTTCCCAGCATACTTGGCAGTGTCCTACCTCCTTGCATATGCTATATATATATATATATTCTTGCGCATGTCTTTTCCCTCCTTTGAGGATTTTCGCAGCTTTCTTAATCCCTGATTTTCAGGGGCTGCCAGTGGACAAATCTCTGATTTTCCACTTGTAATCATCATCCTAGAGGTAGTTCCAACTTGTTCCCCACTCATGGAGTCATGGTCAGCTGATTTTTTTAACATGGTTGTTCCATTTGTCCTCCTGCAGTTAATATAAAATGTTCTGTTGTGATACAAGTGTCATAGTCAAATAGTTAGTTGAGTCCAAACATAACTCTTCTGAACAATCATAGTAATTAAATACAATTATTAAATTTGAAATTCAGAATTTCCATAAATGGAAAAAAATTCCTGATTCGAATTTGCCTAAAACGGAAATAAATTTCCAGCACACAAAATAAGAAATATTTTATTTTTGGGGGATGTCACATCCTTTCCCCCTTCAGTAAAACACTGTCCTCAGTGTTCGTTCCTTTCTTGGAAAAGGATTGGATGAGATTTCCGCAAATCTCCCTCCAATTCCTAAGGGGCCTCCTCAGGGATAAAGTGCTTCCATTGTACCTTTACCTGAGCGACGACTCTGTTCCGAAGTGCTATTTCTCTCTGGTCCAGAATGCGTAGGGGTTCCACCTGGAACCTTCCCTCGGGTTCCACCTACACCAAGTTCCAATAAATCATACGAGTGGGGTCATGAATATACTTTTTCAACAAAGAAACATGAAATACATTATGAATTTTTAGATTAGCTGGAAGTGCAAGCTGATATGCTACGGGTCCAATTCGAGCTAGTATCTCGAAGGGCCAACAAAACCTGGGTGCTATCTTGGCATAGTTCCCTAACTTCTGTGAACTTTTTCGGGCTTTGACCTTCAAATAAACATGGTCTCCCACTTGAAATTCCAAGTGTCTTCTTTTCTGATCTGCATAGATCTTCTATCTGTCTTGTGCTTCTTTCAAGTTCTATTGTACTTTCTTTACCATGTTCTCCATTTCTTGGAGCATATCTGGTCCAACCATGAGTCTTTCAACCGGGTTATCCCAGCTAATTGGAGTTTTACACCTTCTATTGTACAGTGTTTCGAAAGGGCTCAACTTAGCCGAAGTTTGGTACCCATTGTTATATCAAAATTCTACCAAGTGTAGGTAGTCTTCCCGCTTGTTCGAATTTATTCTTACATACATGCAGAGCATATCCTCTATGATTTGATTTGTCCTTTCGATCTATCCATCTGTTTGTGGATGATAACTCGTACTAAAATTCAAATTAGTATTTATCCCTGCAAACAATTCCTTCCAAAAAGTGGATGTGAATTTTACATCTCTATCTGAAATCACCATTTTAGGAATACCATGTAGTCTAAAAATTTCTTTCATGAATATTTCAGCAATGTTAATAGCTTTAAAAGTAGACTTTATAGGAATAAAATGTGCAGACTTACTGAGTTTATCGATTACCACCATGATAGAATCATTTTGTTTCAGATTTTTAGGAAAACCTATGATAAAGTCTAGTGATATGGTCTCCCATTTCCATTCTGGTACTGGTAATGGCTGTAATAGGCTGACTGGATGCTGGTGTTCAACCTTAACCTGCTGGTAATCTTGGCACCTAGCCAAGTACTCTGTTGTTTTTCCCTTCATATTAGGCCAGTAAAATAGTATTCTGAGTGTTGTTATTTTTTTTTGGTAACTTGGATGGCCAGAGTATGGTTTCTTATGCACTTCGTCTAAAATAGTTAATTTTATCTCTGTTGAATCTGGTACGTAAAGTCTGTTTTTAAATCTTAATAGTCCTTCCTTGTTGATACTTATATCCGATTCATCTGAGTTTGTGACACTATTTTGCAATTCTGCCATCATCTTAGTGTAATTTTCATCATTAACACCTACCATTCTTATTCTTTGTTCCAGATCACTTTCTGTTCTACTGATATTTATCTCAAATAACCCATGGATTATGCGTCTTAAAGCATATGCTACTTTTTTTTCCTTACCCTTGATATGTCTGACTTTGAAGTCAAATTCCCTCAAGAAGTCTAGCCACCTTGCTTGTCTCGCATTAAGGTCTGGTAGGTTAAACAAATATTTCACTCTGCTATTATCTGTCAATAGTAAGAATTTTTTTCCCATGATATAGTGTCACCACATTTTTAAGGCATGTATTACTGTTGCCAATTCTAAGTCATGAGTGACATAATTTTTCTCGTGTTCCTTTAATGTCTGGGATTCATAACAAATCACGTGCCCTTCCTGAGTTGGAACACCGCCTAGCCCCTCTTTACATGCATCAACGCATACTGTGAAGTTTTTATCTGGGTCTACTACCTTCAAGATGGGTGCCGATGTCAATAATTCTTTTAGCTTGTTAAAATTGTCTTGACACTTTTGCGACTAGTTAAACTTGGTCCCTTTCTTTTGTAGTGACGTGATGGGGGAGGCTATGTTGGATAACCCTTCTATAAATCTGTGATAATATCCAATGATTCCCATGAATGACTAAATATCTACCACATCTTTAGGCATTGGCCATTCCATAATGGCTTTTATCTTTTCTGGGTCTACGACAATACCTTCCGAGGAAATGACATGTCCTAAATATTGTATTTCTTTTTTATAGAAATCACATTTGTCAAATTTTGCGTACAGTTTGTGTTTTCTTAGTGTTTGTAGAACTATTCATAAGTGTTCATCATGTTCCTCCTTCATTTTAGAATAGACCAGAATATCGTTGATAAATACTACTACGAACTTGTCTAAGTACTGGCTAAAAATGCTATTCATTAAGCACATAAATGTGGTTGCTACATTAGTGAGTCCGAATGGTATGACTACAAACTCATAGTGTTCGTACCTTGTTCGAAAATTTGTTTTGTTTATGTCTTGGTCCTTTATCCTAACTTGATGATAATCAGATCGTAAATCCAAATTTGAGAAGATCTTTCCCCCCACCAACTTGATCGAATAGATCATTTATCCTGGGTAAGGGGTATTTGTTCTTAATGGTTACTTTGTTCAGTTGTCTATAATCGATACATAGTCTTAGAGTACCATCTTTCTTTCTCACAAAGAGGACTGGTGCTCCCCATGGCGAGACACTTGGTCCGATATACTCTTTGTCCAACAATTCCTGTAATTGTATTTTTAATTCTGTCAGTTCTGGTAGACTCATTCGATAGGGTGCTTTTGAGATAGGGGCTAATCCGGGTAGTAAGTCTATGGAGAAATCTATTTCTCTCCTAGGAGGCAATTCTAGTATCTCATCAACAAACATGTCTATGAATTCACGTAGGACAACAAAGTCTTCTAACTTGGGCTTATCTTCTTTTCCTAATAGATTCGTTACTTGGATGGCGTAAATTTGACATCCTTTTCTAATACATTTCTTGAGTTTCATCGCTGAGACTTATCTAACTGATACAGGTTTTGGTATGCCTTGGGCTGTTCTAACAGTGCCAAAATCATCTTTATAGCTAAGTATCTTTGTATAACAATCTAGTACTGCTTTGTGTTGTTCCAACCAATCCATCACGATAATCATATCATAAGATCCTAGTGGTAGGAAGTTTAGATTGGTCTTTATCTTTTGACCATCTAAGCTGAACTCAAGATCAGAAATAAAGTTAACTACTTTTCTCTTAGTACCCATTGCTAGTGTTACAAGCCAATATTTTTCATGTTTTTTCTTCTTAAGTTTATACAACTCTGCTACATAGGGAGTAATATAACTTAATGTAGCTCCTAGGTCAATTAAAATAGAAATTCGAGTGTCATGTATTTTATCTTCAATCTCTACCACCGAGGACTGGTGGTCATCTTGTCAACCATCTATGGTTGCATTTATCCGATGCAGACTTCTGCCCATGTCACCCACTATCGAGGCCTCCTCCAAATTGTGAATAGCAGTTTTTTTTGCTGCAATTAAATGTGGACAGTTCCTCATATGAGGTTCTCCACACTCCCAACACTTTAATGGCTCATGAGAGTTGTCCCCAAACTTCTTTGTTCCCAGGTTTATCGATTTACCACTACCTTGCGTATTCGGATGATTGGAGTGAAAATCCTTCCTTGGGAAACCTTTTGTTGCATTCTGATAAGGAGTTGGCTGGTATCTCTTCTTCTGCTGGTTTATTCCATCTTGCTTCTTATCCTTCCAGGTCTTGGGAGACTCTACCCACTATTTATACATGTCATAGCACATTCGTGCTTTCCTGAATGCCTCACTCAAGGATTTGGGGTTGTCAAATTCAATTATGTCCCTGTAGGACTGTGGTAAATAACTTAAGAATCATTGGATGTTTACCTTATCCTCCTGGATGTATGGTATGAACCTTAGTAGTTCCAGAAATTTATTTATAAGGTCATCCATCGTCATTTGTCTGAGTCGTAATTGATAAAATTATTCTGTCTTCCTTTCATAATAGCTCTCAGAAAGGTATTGTTTCTTAAAATACTTCTTGAAGTGGGACCATTCCAATTGTTTCTCCTTTAGGCCCTTGGCCAGTTTCAGGTCCTGCCACCAAATGATGGCCTTTCCCTTCAGATTGTAGATGGCCATTCTAACCTTCATGTTGCTAGGATAGTTGTATATTTGGAATTATTTCTTGATGTCCAACAATCATGCCTTGGATTCTTCTCCTATCCTGGATTCTCCATCAAAAGTAGCTAGTTTAATCTTTTTAAATTCTCCTTCAAGGTGGTCTATTTGTTTTCTTTTTTTGTCTGGTATGGTTTTGTCTTCAGCTGAAGGTGTCCCTTGAGACGAACTGTCTCCTTTTTCTGTTTTCGTACCAAAATTCTTGGAGGCCCTTTTGCTGACCTCTTCCTCAGGGTTATCATCTTTTGGGTTTTTCTGGTTATTATACTATGCAATAGGACTTCATTTATCTCTTGTTGTTCCTGCTGTGGCTTCTTTAATTTTTCATTGTCGGCCTTGAAAACCTGTAGTTCAACTATAAGGTTTCTCATTGTTTCCAACACCTCTCTGGGTGAGCTTCCATCATTGTTCTATCTTGGATCTCCAGGAGGTCCTTGTTGTGGATTCTCTTCCATCTTGATTTCTGCACCTTCTGGAGCTGCCATTATTCAACACAAAACAAAAAATCTTTCTGTTTGCAATTCACAAGATTTGTTAGTTTTCTCATAGATCAGAATATATATACTAATCAATTAATGTGGCCCTGTTCATGCCTAGTGTTGTAACTTTTTCTCTGATACCATATGTAATGTACCTCAAAAATCACCATAAAAAAAAATGTTTGTTTGTACGTTTATCCATGAAAGTTCTGAGACTTCAAGTAAGTAGGTTTTTTGTTATGAAGATTGAGTCTGAAAGTTTAGTTAGAGACCTTACTATTGTTGATTGTATTTACTATGCAACTTAAAATTCCTGCTCGATGGTAAATAATGTATACTCCTCCCTTCACTGTTATTTAAAATCTTGTAAAAATTTCCAATATTTTTCTTATTTGATGATGTCTATAACACTAGCACGGATTTAGCTATAACAGGTCTGTTACATCCATACTTCTAGTCGAGAGGAATATTCTCCAAATCAACACACAACAACTCCTGAAGTCATGAAAAGTGACCAGCATGTCGGGATTTCAAATTTTGGGATTTCGCGAGTTCAACAGTCAATATGAACACACAACCACTCCCGAAATCGTGAAAAGTGTAAGGAAAGATCTGTATCTTGGGATTTTGGAATTTGGGGTTTCGGGGTTTCAAATGTCAAACAATAGTGCAAAACATTTCGTGAAGTTCCAAAAAGGTAAATGTGGAACCTGTATTTCAGGATTTCGGAACTTGGGATTTCGGGGTTTCAAATGTCAAACAACAGCGTAAAACATTTCCCGAAGTTTCGAAAAGGTAAAGGTGGGACCCGTATTTTGGGATTTCGGAACTCGGGGTTTCAAATGTCAAACAACAGCACAAGACATTTCCTAAATTTTTGAAAAGGTAAAGGTGGGACCCATATTTCAGGATTTAAGAACTCGAGGTTCCAAGGTTTCAAATGTCAAACGACAACGCAAAACGTTTCCCGAAGTTCTGAAAAGGTAAAGGTGGGACCCATATTTTCAAGATTTCAGAACTTGGGGTTTTGGGGTTTCAAATGTCAAACAACAGCGCAAGACATTTCCCAAAGTTTCTAAAAAAAAAAGGTGGGACCCATTTTTCAGGATTTTGGAACTCGGGGTTTCGGTGTTTCAAATGTCAAACAACAGTGTAAAACATTTCCCGAAGTTCCAAAAAGGTAAAGGTGGGACCCGTATTTTTGGGATTTCAGAACTTGGGGTTTTGGAGTTTCAAATGTCAAACAACAACACAAGACATTTCTCGAAGTTTCGAAAAGGTAAAGGTGGGACCTGTATTTTCAAGATTTTGGAACTTGGGGTTTCAAGGTTTCCACTACCCAAACCCATCCTGCAACAACTCCCAAAATTCGAAAGAAAGGTAAAAGGATTAGCAGTTCGGTGTTACGAAATTTCTTAAATTCGTCACAAAACTTAACTGTGGAAAAGGAAGACTGTTTAAACAAAACAAGGAAGGAATAATGAAAAAAAGAATTATTTTGACAGACGTCAAGTGTCAATATTGTTCATCATTTGATAAAACAAAGGGGTTTTCCAGATCCCTTCAATTTCCAAATTTTGGTCCTTTACAGGTGTCCTCACTTTCATTCTGTGAGACAGTAGGCATGGAAGGATTCAATATCCATTTACCTAATAGGATTCAGAAGGTCTAACTAAAGAGATTTACACACTTATACTCTGCAGAAGGGGTGAAATAGGATAACATTTTTCTGTATAGGGTAATCTCTATTGTATTTACTTAGAGCCACCTTTAATCAGTGTATTACATGTAAATAGTGCTAGATCTGTGCATCTAGTAAATACATAGTTAAGAATATCATTCCATCTGATATTGGTCATTAATAATGATGTTTCGAGGGATCTGAGTTTTGGTTTCCTGGGGGTTTATCTACAAATAGGACCTGCCTCTTTGTCATTAATCCCCTCTTTCCATAGAAATATAATTATAGATGTTCTTCACATATATTCCCCATAACAAATAGAAATGGAAAAAGAAACGTTACAGTTACAATTTAATCAATACAATGCCTCAGAAAAATCACTCAGACAGAGAGTGTACATCATTCCAGATCGGATTTAATAAGACATCGAAATAAAAGCATAGTCATTCATAATAGAGAGGGGGTAGTTCAACATATTTGAATCCAATCCACGAGAAGACAAAGGGAACAACGACATTCCTCCCAACTGTAGAATAGGGCAGCCAAAATCACTTGTCTGAGTCACCCCCTAGCATAACCATGAATCCATGAGGATGAACCTGGAAACTCCTCCTCGGCTATGTCCTTCAATTCCAACAGTTATCCTCTTGCCTCACACTCAATATGCAGTGTTCATAAAAGCAAGAGAGCTCAGGAATCCTTTCCCAGCATACTTGGCAGTGTCCTGCCTCCTTGCATATGCTATATATATATATATATATATATATATTTTATTTTTTTTCATTGCCTAGGTCTTTTCCCTCCTTTGGGGATTTTTGCAGCTTTCTTAATCCCTGATTTTCAGAGGCTTCCACTGGCCAAATATCTGATTTTCCACTTGTAATCATCAGCCCAGAGATAGTTCCAACTTGTTCCCCACTCATGGAGTCATGGTCAGCTGATTTTTTAACATGGTTGTTCCATTTGTCCTCCTGCAGTTAATATAAAATGTTCTGTTGTGATACAAGTGTCATAGTCAAATAGTTAGTTGAGTCCAAACAGAACTCTACCCAACAGTCACAATAATTAAACACAATTATTAAATTCAAAATTTGAAATTTTCATAAATGGCAAAAATTTACTAGATTTGAATTTGCCTAAAAATGAAAGAAATTTCCAGCACACAAAATAAGAAATATTTTATTTTGGGGGGATGTCACAACTTTTCTCCACTCTAGAAATCCATCAAGTTGTCCATCCTTGGAAATGGAAATATGTATCTAATGGTAATCTTATTGGTTCCCTTGAGTCTATACACATTGTCCAGCCTCCATCTTTATTTGTGTTGAGCACTGTCAGAATAGTGCATGGACTCAAGCCTTCCCGAATCAATCATTTGTCCATTAAGTTATGGACCTGTCTCTTAACTCCTTCATTTTTCTGTGGCGTCAACCGATATACTTCTTTTTTCGGTAAATTGACCCCAGGTATAAGATCGATATGATGGATTATACTCCTGATAGTTGGCAACGAGCAAGGTAGTTCGTCCAGTACTATATCAACAAACTCTTCCAGCAGCTCCTGAGTTTCTTCTGGTAGATTATCTATCCTCATACTGGTCAAAACAATTCTGGGCTTCCTAAACACAATAAATTGTGTGTCTTCCTTATTCTTAACTTCATCAAGAAGTTCCTTCCCGCTCATGATAAGTATGGTGTTGCTCGTCTCTGTTTTCACTTCTTTATCCTTAATCGACAACAACATGTGAGTCCTACCATTTTTCTCCAGGGTGTATGAGTTCTTTCTCCGATCATGAACCATGTTTCTTTCATATTTCCATGGTCTACCCAACATTAGATGACAAACATCCATGGGAATGACATCACATAATATTTCATCTTTATATCCTCCTATTTTAAATTCAACTAAACATTGTTTAGTGACATTTACCTGATGTCCTTTTTGTAGCCATGAAACTCTGTATGGGCTTGGATGTACAACAATCTCCAGCTCCATCTTTTGTACCATCTCTGTAGATAGAAGATTGTCTGTGTTACCACTATCCACTATGACCTTGCATACCCTGTCTTTAGTTTTGCAAGCAGTCTTAAACAAACTGTTTCTTTGGGCCAATTTCTATGGTTCCTTCTTTGGTTTCAAGAGAACATTCCTCATCATCAAAGATCTTCTGCCCTCAGCATATTTTGCCTCAACATTCCATCCTTGAGCTTCGAAATGTGAGTTTCACCACCATCTTTCTTCCTATCTGGACACTCATAGGATTTATATCCAATTTTTCCACAGATGAAGCATTTCACTTCACCTCCTCTGCCTCTTCCTCTTCCTCTGGCTCAAGGAAAAGTATCTCTATTAGCATACTGCCTTCCTTGTGAGCTTCCTCCTCTCTCAGGTTGAGTTTGAGGTTTCTTCCCCTCTTCTTTAGGTTTTTGGGTTCTGTCTTGGGTAATTGTTTTGCCTCTGGCTTGACTTCTGCCTTGGCCTCTTTGACCTTGCTTCCGGCTCAGATTCTCTTTGGATTTCAGAGCCATATCATAAGCATCTTCCACAGTCCGAATTGTCATCATGCTCATCTCATCTTGAATGTCATATCGCAGACCATTCATGTACCTGGAAACCTTTTCATCATTGCTTTCCCGATGACCTTCTCTGATGTTTATCCTATAAAATTATTCAGTGTATTCCTTCACTGACATCAACTTATGTCTCAAATTATGCATCCTCCGAAACAGAGTGATTTGATAATCCCTAGGTATAAATTTAGCTTTCATCCTTGAAACCATTCTATCCCAGCTTTTGATTTTCTGCTTGCCCTTGCAATGTGTGTCAGCCTGTAGTTCATCCCACCATAGTGCTGCATTCCCTTTAAGTTTAGTAATGGCATGTTTGACTTTCTTATCTTCCTTGACATCCTCGTAGTCGAAGTATTTGTCTAGAACTCTAATCCAGTATAGAATCTCTTCAACATCTAAATTGCCTTCGTACACTGGAATGTCCATTTTTTCTCTAGCACCTATCCTTGCAACAGCCCTAAATAGGCATTCATCTACAACATCTTCGAATGCAACTTCTTCTCCTTCATTTCCAACTTCATTTTCACTTTTAGCCTCGTTGATGTCCCCAATTTCAACTGTGTGACTCTGTGTTGTCTCCATAGCCTCAAGTCTGGCACGTAACTCATGCATTTCTCTTTCCACTACTGGATCTTTCATTGGCCTATCTCTTCTTCTCGGCAGCATGGATGAGAATTTTTATTTTATTTTCTCTCTGCTATAGCAAGAAAAGAATTTGTTATGGGCTCCAATACCACTTGACGGTGTGTATCAGAGTATTTTATTTATCTACTCTACCTCCCTCTTCCTGCAGTCTACAGACATAAAGTGGCTCTAATACCACTTGACGCAGACCCCCAACCCTCTGGCCGAGATCTGTGCAGGATCGTTCTTAATTCTCCCTGAGCTGAAGTGGCTCTCTCAGATCCCTATTAGAACCTCACGAATCCTATCCATAGGTCGTTCATGAAAACCTACCCTCGTGCTCCTCCTTGGCGAATCCACGACTGATGATAACTCAACGATGGGTTGACCCTTTCCAAGTTCGATGTGTGTCCACCACCTGTCACACGCTTCCACCTTTCTCCTGGAGATTTATCGTTACGCCACTTGTCAACCACACAGTCCCCACCTAATGGATGTGCCACGTGTTCACATGAACTCTCTGTGCTCGGTACTTCGCAACTTCTGCAGTTGAAAAGAAACTCTTTCAAACCCCGAACCCCTGATACATGATACCACGCAGAGGTTCTGATCTAACGGTCCTCCCGTGGATTGGATCCAATGTCATGGATCTCCATCTCTACTCCTCACAACTTAGGACTTCGCAAAACCAAATATATTTGGTTTATCCTCCAAACTCATGAACCCTGAATTCACAGAATGATCCAACTACGTGGGTTGAAACAAGATCAATGGCTTACATTAATTCTTGATATTAGGGTGGTGAGTTCTTCCAACTCCTAATTGCCTTACAGCTTCACTGGATCCTACGGTCCTCACGACTTCGTGAGCTTTCCATGGAGAATTCTAACCGCTCGATTCTATCCTCAATGCTTCTACCTAGTGGCTGAGTGTTCTCCCTCCTGAGCTTAATTTCTATGCAATGGTTTCGATCTTCGTCTCCCCTTGAAATTTTCAAAGGTTTTATCCCTCCTGAGCTTTCACTTGTAAACTCAAGCCTCCAAAAATATCCCTTCTTGCAGTCCTTGCTGAAAAATTTCAAATAACTTCTGGATATTTGAGTCTTTGACCCCACGCACTCTTTGCAACAGTAGTCCTTCAACCTTCCCCTTGGTTGATAAGTTCAAAGGTTTCAACCAACTTGCGCACACCTTGCACGACTCTGTCCTTCAACTGCACTTTTGCTGATATGAGAACAACGATATCTCTCCTGAGCTTTCTGAGATAAAAACTTAGACCCTCGTCAATGCACACCTCACTCCTTGCAAGAATTCCCAGGAAGAGAAACAATTGAAACTCATTCTACTCCTCTTTCAGACTTCATACACTCAACATGAAATCCTACATAACACAACATTGAAACAAATGTATAACAGAGAAACAAATGAACTGTAAACATACCATTTAGCAAATGTAAATAGTGAACATCATAACACCATGAAAGTTGATTCAAAGCTTCATATCTTAACTCAAGTGCTCCTATACACGGGTTCTTCTCTATAGTTCTCTGCTACAGTTCTCCAACTTATGAATTCTGAATGGGTTCTTGTTACAATGATACAAGGGTGAGGGTGTCTAAATCTGTTTTCCCTCCTATCTTCTAAACTGTCTAATCTAACATTCATATCTACCTACTTTACATTAACAGTATTAAATGCCTATTACATCCAATAGATGAGAGTAATCTCTCTCTAGATCCGTTCATATCTCCAAGATTTCAAAATTCAAAACGTTTTCATAAAAATGTGACCTTTTTTCCATATGCACGTCCAACTGTTCCTTTGGCTAGGTGCGTGCTTTAGCTTTGTTCAATGCTCCTGAATCAACAGTATATGATGTATACCGTGAAAATGAAAATTCATTTATGTGTAACTTTCAAAATTATGATGCACAATGTTAGTATTATTATTATTATGGTTTTCTCAAAAACCTAATATACATGGTAAATGGGAAATGGGAATTATGTAGTAGTTCTCTACTTATCTATATATTGTATATTTTTTTTTATCAAAAAAACCAGAAAATGCAATTATAAATTATGAATATATTAGTAATTTTACAAAAGAATTCAGCCATGTTTATAGATAATTTCATGGTTAATAGTTTATTTGATTAATGATTAGGATTAATGAGCATTTCATTAATGTATAAGAACAAGAATAGCCAATATCACCAACGACTAAGCCGGGAATAAAAGAATAATTTATTCTACATAATACTATGAATGTATGGTATGATAAAGAATTATAGGATAAAATAAAACTAAGATACTCTAAGGAAGTGGTTAACTGTAGGCTAAAATAAGAACTAATTCTCATGAGTTGCATAGTGATACTAGACATTGGGAAATCCACAAAACACCATGGTAGGAAAGAATATTTGTCACCATTGTGAAAGAAAAAGGGTTGAATATGTAAAGAACTTTCTCCTAGACTTCCACCCAAATTAGATCTCAATTTCAAAATATTTTTCAAAATACCAGTGAAAGTTTAGTGATATCAGAATGTTTCTCATAGTAATCATCAAAATAAGATTTTAAAGAAATCCAAGTAATCTCTTAATTTGTGTAAGGTCTCATAAATGAATGATGATAGACACTAACCACCACCAATGATGATTTTTGTA